>VMDR010032194.1:0-11790 GCA_007922815.1 Macrotus californicus
ATAAGGAAGTTAATTGGTTGGCTTACCCATCTGAAGCAAGTTGTGGACAAACGTTAGCTCCTCTGAGGTCTGCAGCTTTCCAATCAAGTTACCCTCCTAATTTTTTCTTTATTTTTATTTAAAAAATTAAGTTTTCTCCTGTAGGAAAACTTTGTAATTAGCTCATCTTCTACTGAACTTAACTCACTACAGACATGAAAAATATGGTGAATACCAAATACAGATCTTTTTAATTACTTTTTTTTTAATTACTTTCACCAATTCCTCTTTATCTGACAATCCCTGTTCTGATTATTCTCTGAGGTTCTAGCCACATTTTCCTCTCATTCTCTACCTGCTTCTAGCTTCTATGATCTCTTCCACTGACCACAGTTGATATTTCCAATCTAAAATATTCAAATGAGTAATATGCATCCTAATCCATCTGTTCGTTTTTTCAATAATTTACTAATTTATTCTTTCAATAATTTGACTCCAGCCTTCCCCACATCTATCTCAATAAAGTAGCCAAAGTGGTCCTGCAAGCCAAATCATGTCGATTCCCTGTGAAAGTGCTCTGATGACCCTCTGTGTCACTTATGGAAAGTAGTCTGTGAGCCCCCATGTTGTCCTCCTCCCTCTTAAATCACTGATCTCATCTAGGGTAACTCCTCTTCACTCATTCTGCTCAGACACCTTAATGTTGTACAAACACAGGACATACTCCTGGTTGAGAACTTTTACACTGGCAATCTCTTCTTGGAACATGTATGTATGTGGCTTAGTCCTTCATCTTCCCCCAGCCTTGGTTTAATGTTACCTTCTTAGCATTTCACCTGTTCATCACATGTAAAAATGAAACCCCTGACTCAACACTCCTCAAGTCCCTTCTGTTATCTTCGTCTTCACTGCACCCATCACTAATGTGTACCAAATATGAGCAAGGCCCTGAGCATGCAGAGGTTTTGTTCCCTCTACAAGTGTCCTTGCAATCCTACTACTTTTTCCTGTTCAATTTTTTCCCCAAGTAAAATAACAAAAAAATTTAAAAAAGGAAAACTATTTCACATCTCCTCATTCCTTAAACCTCAAACACCCCTTTCTTTTTCACTCTCAACCAATGACACTGCTTAATATTTTTCTGAGAAAACAGGAGCAATTAGAGCAGAACCACATCATATTCTAACAATGATATATGTCAATCTATTTGTATTTGTCCCCATATATTTGTCTTCCTTCATGTTCAAGTGGTTGACCAGTTCCATATCCCCAAGCTAAAGCCCTCTTTTTCTACTGCCCTTAATAGCACAACTCATTATAAAAGTATTTTATGCTTGTTCTTGCCACTTAATCATTTCCTATTCTTAACTCATTATAAGACTTTCATTCCCAACTCTCCACTGACAGCTCACTGATCCGGGTAACCAACAATCACTATCTTGCCAAAGCCAATGGTCAGTTATACTGCAGTCCTTGTGTTACTTGACTTTTGAGTATTTGGCAGAGTGGATCATTGCTTCCTTATTAAAACACTTTTTTCTTTCATCATAAGCACTAACAAATGAAAATATCAACCCAAATTCAAGTTAGAACTATACTTGCATGTTAATTGTTAGGTGTTCAGCAAAAATCAACAACAGCATTCTGTGGAAATCAATTGCTATGAATAACTTATTGCATAGTACTGCATATTTTATTTTTATTTGTAACTTGTGTTCTACAGATCCTTTATATAAGAAAAATTTAAAACAAACATACACTTGTCTGTCTATCTAGTTATGTATACATAATGTTTTTAGATATCCAGCAATTAAATATTTACCAGCATACCACTGTTCTGTCACCTCCCTGAAACCTGAGGGAGTGAGAAGAGCAAGCCTTAAAGGAAACTCAAGAAAAAAGACCTAAGTAGGGAAGGTCATCTAACAGGAGCTATAACTTTTGGCAAAGGGGTGCAGGAGGTCATTGGTGAGGGCATTAACACAGGAGAGAGAAAGGAAAATACATACCTTGGCTTCAGTCTTCTCTCTCTCTCTTCCATCTCTCACCAGAATTCTTCAATTGTACTAAACTTAACTATAAGCCACAGGGCATAAGATCTTGTTATTTATAGGTTAGCCTCCAATGGCACAGAATTGGATGGAGAATGGTAGAGAGTGGTTGTAGAAGCGCAGATGAAACTTCTCAGGACAGCCTACCACTTTTGCATCTCAACAAGCATAGTTGTGCATCACCAAGTGGAAAATTTTCATCCCTGAGACAGAGGTCACAAGTAGTAGGCTGGATAATAGTCTCCAAAGATATCAGGCCCTAATTCGCAGAAACTGTAAATGTTGTGATTAAGAATCCTATCCTGGATTATCTGGATAGGTTCAAATGCCATCACAAGTGTTCTTACAAGAGAGAGTTAGAGGAAGTTGATACATACACAGAGGAGAAAATGATGTAAAGACAAACACAGAGATTGGAGTGATGCAGCCACAAGCCAAGGAATGTTGGCAGCCACTAGAAACTGGAAGAGGCAAGGAACAGATTTTCCTCTAGAGCCTCTAAAGAAAGTAAAGCCTTGCTAACACCTTGACTTTGGCCCAGTCATACTTATTTCGGTGTTCTGTCCCCAAGAACTGTGAGAGAATAAATTTATTTTAAGTCACTCAGTTTGTGGTAATTTGTTTTGACAACCTTCCTGTACTATATTACAGGAAGGTAATACAATGCACAAAGTCCCATTAGGTGCCATATTGTCAACTGAGTAATATCAGTTTGGTCATATTCCCACCTATAAACTAAAACATTAGCCGTCACCAGTATTACTCATATAAAGGAGCAGGGGTTATGAAAGAGTTAATTAACATAAAACAGTCACCACATTCTCACTGCTGTAGCTGCAGCCGAGAACCATGTTGAACATGTCATAAACAACTTTCCATGAGATCATAGGTGTGAGGTAATAGTGGCGAAGCAGTTTAAGCCAGTATAATAGGAGTCTGAGCCACCTGTTTCTGCAGTTTACTTATGTCTTCTGGACTTCCATGGTATCATGTATACCATTTCTGTTTTATAACAGAATTGTTTTGTGCACTTCCAATTCTATGGTTCCATAAATTAGATAACACCAATTGAAGATGGGTAGTTGGCTTGCATAGTACTTTGGTATCTATGGTAAAGTGTTTAGTTTATACCAGGTAGTAAGTGAGTGACTGCGTTTTCTTCTAAGATTAGTTTGTTAGCAGAACAGGACATGGCCTTACTCCAAAATCCGATGTGTCTACACTGATTCTCCTTTTGGAGATTGCCAGAGGCTCCTACTGAGGGCAAAGAAGTTTGTTATTCAGTTCATACAGCTCAGCCTCCTGAGGCACAGAACAAAGTGGACAACTGAGTAGATGTGTCCGTCTGTGACAGACACTTCTAACACCACTGGGTTTGCTAGGTCATAAGGCCGCCTTGTAGAGCCTTTTTCTTGTTCCAAGGCCCACTCCAGTCTTGCAACTTTAAGGTTACCCACTAAATACATGAGAGTGGCATGCCGAAGTGTTATGTTTCCTCCAAAATCCAAAAAGGCCTGCCAAGCACTGTGTTCCTTTCATTGTGGACGGCACTGTGGCAAACAACTCCAGTTTAAAGAGAATCTCCTGACATGGCCCAGACCTACTGGACTCCTAGCATTTCCCTAAAGGAGACTCCTGCATTTTTGGTAAGATCTGTCTCCAAATCTGTGGTACACATGTCTTACATGTAAGGTGGCTTCTTCTATTGATTTAATAAGTCCAATGACCATGTTATTCTAAGAAATATCAAGATTAGGTTCTCTCTAGATTACAGGGAGGTGAGTTGACACAGGTTAGGCCAAGAGAGTAGAGGCACATTGTTATCGCTGCCATGTGAAGGAAATGGCTTTTGTTTATGTTCACTAATAGAGGGAAGGGGAAAATGCGTTTGTTAAGTCACAGGCGTCAGAGACCAGAACGATTGCTATATTGATTTTCTTCAGTGAAGATACTACATTGGGAAAATCAATGTGATTGGCATCATTTGATTAAGCTTCTGATAAGGTATCCTCATTCTCAAAGACACATCTGACTTCTGAACAGACCATCAAATAAGGTGTAAAATGAAGACATTTTATTTATTTTAATTTAATATATTTTATTGATTATGCTATTACAGTTGTCCCATCTCCTCCCCACACCCGCACGCCCTGCACACCCCTTCCCCCCACACTCCCCTTCTTTAGTTCATGCCCATGGGTCATATATATGAGTTCTTTGGCTTCTACATTTCCTATACTATTCTTAACTTCCCCCTGTCTATCTTCTACCTACCATTTATGCTTCTTATTCCCTGTACCTTTTCCCCCTCTCTCCCCACCCATCCCCCTGATGATAACCCTTCATGTGATCTCCATTTCTGTGATTCTGTTCCTGTTCTAGTTGTTTGCTTAGTTTGTTCTTGTTTCTGTTTTAGGTTCAGTTGTTAATAGCTGTGAGTTTGTTGTCATTTTACTGTTCATATTTTTTATCTTCTTTTTCTTAGATAAGTCCCTTTAACATTTTATATAATAAGGGCTTGGTGATGATGAACTCCTTGAACTTGACCTTATCTGGGAAGCACTTTATCTGCCCTTCCATTCTAAATGAAAGCTTTGCTGGATAGAGTAATTTTGGATGTAGGTCCTTGCCTTTCATGACTTGGAATACTTCTTGCCAGCCCCTTCTTGCCTGTAAGGTTTCTTTTGAGAAATCAGCTGACAGTCTGATGGACACCTCTTTGTAGGCTACTGACTCCTTTTCTTTTGCTGCTTTTAAGATTCTCTATCTTTCATCTTGGGTAATGTAATTATGATGTGCTTTGGTGTGTTCCTCCTTGGGTCCAACTTCTTTGGGACTCTCTGTGCTTCCTGGACTCCCTGGAAGTCTATTTCCTTTGCCAGATTGGGGAAGTTCTCCTTCATTATTTGTTCAAATAAGTTTTCAATTTCTTTCTCTTCCTCTTTCCCTTCTGGCACCCCTATGATTCAGGTATTGGAACGTTTAAAGACGTCCTGGAGGTTCCTAAGCCTCTCCTCATTTTTTTGAATTCTTATTTCTTCATTGTGTTCTGGTTGAATGTTTCTTTCTTTCTTCTTGTCCACACCATTGATTTGATTCCTGTTTTTCTTCCCATCACTGTTGGTTCCCTATACATTTTCCTTCATTTCTCTTATCGTAGCCTTCATTTGTTCATCTAATTTGTGACCAAATTCAACCAAGTCTGTGAGCATTACCAGTGTTTTGAACTGTGCATCTGATAGGTTGGCTATCTCTTCATCGCTTAGTTGTATTTTTTCTGTAGCTTTGATCTGTTCTTCAATTTGAGCCATTTTTGTTGTCTTGGCACGCCTGTTACATAGTAAGGGGTGGAGCCTTAGGTATTCACCAAGGCGGGGCAGCCACGTCTTTGCGTTGTGACGCTGTTTGTGGGGGAGGGGTCTGAGAGGGAACAATGCTGCTTGCTCTGCTCTCTGCCAGTTTTCAGTCACTTTCCAAGCTACCCACAGTCCATTTGGGCCCCTCTGGTGCTGATTCTGGTGCTGATTCCTGGGTGGGTGGGCTTGTGTATGCTCTAGGACCCTGTGGGTCTCTCCAATGAGCTCTCCTGTGAGGCTGGGATTTTCTCCTGCTGCTGCCACCTCAACTCCCACAGGAGTTTTCAATCAGAGGCTTTGAGGCTTTATTTCCCCGCTCTGGAACTTCGGGTTGCGGGGTCTTTCTCGCTCCCCAGTTGTTCTCCCGGTTTATCCTCATGAAGGAATGGGACGCCCAGTCAGCAGCCGCCACCTCTCCCGGCCAGCCACTCCTTTTCCTGATCCGCCAGCCACCTCCTCACTGCGTGAGTTCTTTCTGCCCCTCCTACCGATCTGGATGTATGTTTCTTCTTTAATTTCTTGGTTGTCAGACTTCCATATGGTTCAGTTTTCTGTCAGTTCTGGTTGTTTTTGTTTTAAAATTTGTTGTTGTCCTTCTTTTGGTTGTGCGAGGAGGTACAATGTGTCTACCTATGCCTCCATCTTGGCTGGAAGTCTCGTAAAATGAAGACATTTTAAAATGAGATGGAGGATTCACCATCTCTGTAATTGTTCAGGTATTTTGGGTGACATGTCCTATTGGGATGAGGTATTGCTTTTGGTTCTCTTAGCAAAGGAGGATAGTTCCAAGGGCTTTAACTTGGCAATTATTCTCCATTAGAACTGACTCCATATCATTGATAATAGAGAATTTATTATTATATTTTCATAAATCCCAACTCTGACTAATGGACCTAAGTGATATTTCAGGTATCATATTTCAGATTTCCAGGCATTAGCATCATTGAAGAGTCAGTATCTAATAACCACATAAGTTCTCTCTACTTTCTTTCTCCACTGCAGTGATTCTCAAAGTGTGGTCTCTAACCCAGCAAAATCAAACATCACATGGGACTTGCTAGAAATATAAATTGTGGTGTCTCCTCCCTAAACTTACAAAATCAGTAGGACTCCAAAATCCATGTTAAAGCCCTCCAGGTGATTCTAATGCCAACTTAACCACTGCTCCAGGCAGCTGTGGAGGAGGAGTCATGTCACAGGTCTGTGACCCAAGTGCCAGGTTGTTTCTTTTAGGGCCTGGCTTCCCTCTCAGGTAAGGGCCTTTTTTTGTAATTAACAAGACATCCCTTTATTTTCAAATTCAGCTATAAACTATTTCCACTTTGACTCACTGAAGCATAATTTACAAGAATTCAAATCAAACAAAATGCTTTATATTGAATCACTGTTCTCCTAAACCAGCATAAGCTTCAATTTTTTGTCCTCTCTCCTCTCTTCCTAAACTTTCTCTTATTTATGATGAATTTGAGGCTCACCACACAAAACATGTAACACAAAATAACAAGGAAAACAGTCAGTGACCAAGCAAGTGGATAGCAACACACTGCTAAATGAACCATCTTACATAGAGTAGTCTCCTGCTCTGGAGAAAGCAGGCCTATGTCAACCCAGCTCATCCTCTCATAAAATAAGGGTCTTGAGGTCTATAGAGTAGCTTAAGTCTGGGAACAAGCTAAAAAGAAGTAAATTCCTATTGTTTAACTTGTTCTTCTTATGATTAACAAGCCTAGGGTTCTTCTCCCTATACATATCAAGTGGCTTCTTAATTGGCTGCTCTTTTATTTTGTTTCTAAGGATTCCATGATCAATTAGCTGATGCCAAAAATCCACAAATGTCAAAATATTTTGAGTATTACTCCATTTCTGTGTCTTATTAAGATTATTGTGTCTGCATGGTCTATAATGACTAAGCATTCCTCCCTGGCTTCCTACTCTCTGGCATCCTATTATCCCCACTGTTCCATGCCTTGCCATCACATCTGAAATGGAGAAAGCAGCCATCATATAACATTACTTAAGTTTTCAAGGATACTGGTACCTCCCCTGATCAATGGGTTCCTGAAGGTCTTGGTATAGAGTATGCCTTCAGTGCCCCTTTGGGTAATATAAATAAAGATTAGCTGGTCAGGTTACATAATAAACCCATTCAGGTATTCCCATTTTTCCAAGACTTGGTACTTCCTCTGTATTGTGCAAGAGAAGTTATGTTACTCAACCTCGTTGAATATATAGGTCACGATTGACTGAGTTCAAACTTCACATAGCCAACCTTATAGACTATTAATGCCACTCCTATGTGCTCAAAATACCACATTAAATTCCAAATCCTGAGTGAATTAACACTTGTCAACCTAATTCAGCTTTGTATTTTTTCTTTCTTGGTCTAACACCCATATAATTAACTCCTATGTACAAGGTCTGTCCAGAAGATATCCAGCCTGTAATATGAGAAATAGAGACATTTATTGAAGAAGATACAAGATACAAGAAACACTGTACACAGGACAATGATGTCTCCTTCCCCTTCAAAGTATTTCCCTTGGGACCTCAAACAGTTCTCCCATCACCATCAGCTGCCCTGCTATATTTTTCTGAATGTCACAGATAGTCTGAAACCTCTTCTTATTCAAAGGTGATTTTAGTTTTGGGAAAAGGCAGAATTGCAGGGCACCAATTCTGGACTGTAAGGGGTGCTGAGTCACCTGGGTGATTAGATGTTTCGCCAAAAATCTCTGCATGAGACATGATGCATGAGTGGGCATGTTGTTGTGATGAAGCTGCCAATCACTAGTTGCCCATAGCTGCAGCCTTCTGAATCATCCAAATAGTTTGCACAGAGGAATGTTCCAGCTTAATGCAAAATTTGATGCAGTTCATTGCTCTACTCACTCAGTCATTTTGAATGTGATGGCCACACAGTACACAGGCTCACTCAAAGGTGTTTACCACTCCCTGTGACTAGTAGAATGAAGTCATCATTGTTCACGCATGCACATTCCAGTTCACTCTCCTTGGCTGCCAGGTGACATTGATATCACACAAACCATTCTCATTATATTAATGATAGCTGGACTTCCCTGGACAAACCTTGTATATTCTTCAGCCTACTGTCAATAGAAATCAGTGAGATTCTACAAGTCTTCCTTGTTAGAATATTGCTTTTTCCCAGACCCAGTTTGTACTTCTCCTTCTGGCTATATTAGAGTCTAAAGCTCATTACCAGCATAGAGGCAATTAGGGGTGGTAGAGGTTGGTCCCAGGAATAAGCATAAGCTTGTGAAGCTAGTATCCTAGACCCAGTCACTGAAAGGCTGGTTCCCTCAGACATTGGGAAAGAAGCTGCCTCTGCTGGAAAGAGAATGTTGAGGGATATAAGGATTGGAAGTTTTCAGCTTTTTTTTTTTTTGTCACTATTCTAACACATGAGATCCTTCTTACCAGTCCCTTTACCTGGGTATAAAAGACTTGATGGGTTTAATTGGTCAAATCTTCACCCATTACACTGAAGTCATGGGATTTAACCCCAGTCATCTCTTATCAATGTCAGGAGATGAGGGTCTCCTTCAAAGCTCCTGGAGACTCTATTTTTCTATGCTTAATCTCAGTTGCCCATTCAATTTCTCTTCTTCTATTCTTTCTAGGCTCATTAAAATGAGCCAGTTAATTCCACCATCTTTGTGATTATCCTTATTGCTATGGCGACAAGTGCCATAGCCACCCCATTACATAACACCTAACTGCTCCACTGGTGATAATTTAAGTAGCCCTAATGGCACTGCATGCTCTGGGTTGCACATGCCCCAGTCCCCCACCCAACAAGAGGGTTATCAGTGCACTCTTCAAATATGTGAAAAAAAAACAATCGCAGAATCCCATTAGAGAGTCAATTGCAGGCCACTCTTAGCAATAATTATTGTATTTTTCTTAGTAGACCATAGGTTAAGGAGCCAGGGGAACATGCATTATTTTGTCCCAGCAAGAAACAGATGACATACTAAGATTAGGATAATCAGAGAATTCAATAAATGGACTTTCACAAAAGTGTAAATAGGGTATAGAGAACCCATAAAGGATAAAGAAATACCCTGAAATATGTAATAGCAGGGTGTTACCAACCCTAGGTTCGAAAGGGTAACATGGAGAAGATGGAGAAGATGGAGAAGGGTATATACTAGCAATGGGAGAGAGAAAGCTGGGTAAATAGGGCTACTTGACAAGAGCTATGCCATTTGGTTAAGGGAGTCAGACAGCCCATTATAATACCTTGGAGAGGGAGCCAGTATAATAAATACCTCAGCTTCTTACTCCTTCCTCTCCACTGCAGAAATTTTCCATTGGCAGAAACTAATCAGAAACCAGAAGGCAAGACAATCCATTGTTGTCTCTTGTGGCAAACATCAAAGGGAGCTGGAGAAGGAACAGAAGCTGTCCAGCACAGCATTGATTACTTCCAACTCAGTATCTCCAGCTTTAATCTCTCTAATAAGGGTCAGACTTTTATACCCAACTGCCTACTTGACATATTCACTTGGATACCTACTCAATGTCTCAAATTAGCGTATTCAAAATGGAAGGCATGGTTTTGTCCTCCTGTACTCACCTATACCTCTCACTCTTCTGTCTTCTCCACCTTAATAAACGTCAGTTTCCCTAGTTTTCAGTTAAAAAATCTAGGAATCATTGTTTCCTTTGTTCCTCACGCCCAGTCCATCATAAAATCTTGTCACTTTTCAGTCTAAAAATACATCCGAAATCAGAACACTTCTTATCATCTCAACCACTACAACCCTATTACAAGTAATCATTATCATTCACCTAGACTACTATAGTAACCTCTCAGCTTTACTCTAGTTCTTCTCTTGCCCTCCTACACTCTATTATCTATGTAGGAACTAGAATGATCTTTTTAAAAT
The DNA here is from genome assembly GCA_007922815.1 of Macrotus californicus. Classification (NCBI taxonomy): domain Eukaryota; kingdom Metazoa; phylum Chordata; class Mammalia; order Chiroptera; family Phyllostomidae; genus Macrotus; species Macrotus californicus. The sequence continues at coordinate 10,300 of VMDR010032194.1, forward strand.
ATAAATCAGCTCATTATTATTACCCTGCTCAAAAGCATCTCATTAAACTTAAGAGTAAAATCTAAACTCCTTATCATGGCCTAGAATATATCATCTGGCCCCTGTATACCTCTCTAGACTCATTTCCTAACACTGGATTTCGTACTGTTTTTGAAAAAATACTCTAACTTTATTACCATATTAGGGTCTTTTGTATTTACTGTTGCTGCTCCTTAGAATGTTTATTCCCCAGATCTTCAACTGATTATCTTATATCATTCAATTTTATCGTGTTATGTCATGTCATGTCATGTCATGTCATGTCATGTCATGTCATATCATATCCTCGGAAGGCATTCTTTAACCACCAAATCTTAAGTAGTACATACCCTGACATTCTCTACCCACTTATCTTACTTAATTCTTTTCCATCATCTGAAATTACATTCCTTGTTGTTTTATTTATTCTCTATTCCTCTACTAGAGTACTAACTTCTATCCACTTATCTTATTTATTTTCTGTTATCTGAAATTATATTATTTGTTGTTTTATTCTCCATCTCATCCACTAGAATATTAAGTTCTATAAGTATAAGGAATGGGTCTGTCTTGTTAATTTCTCCATCCTCAGTGCCTAGAACAGTGTCCAGTACATAAAACAGTGTCCAGCACATAACAGATGCTCAACAAATACAGTCAAACATTTCACAATTCTAACAGGTACAAAAATTTCAATATCATGTAATGAATATTTACTATATAGTTAAGGAAATGACCAAGATAAGCCTGGTAACTTGCTGGTAAGGAGTTCCAGGACCCAGACCTCAATAGTCATTTGCATTATATCTGATTTCATTTTATTGTGGAGTATATTATTGGGTTTTACTATGTATCTTGAAAACATAAATAAATAAATACATAAATAGAATTAGTTTAGTGTTTTCACACCACCATGCTAAAACACTTGTATTCAACATATCCACATAGAAATTTGTCATCTCCCTTCCATAGACAAGAATGTCACATACCCGCTATGTATTTCTTACTTTGATAATGGTATAACAGTCACTCAGTCATCAAGGTCAGAAATCTTATAAACTTTTAAGTTCCACCAGTCAAGTAAATTCAATGTCAATATGACTCAAACCTGGTTCTTCCTGTTCACGTTCTGTAATACTTCCCTGCCTCAGGATTTCTTGCATGATTCGTTAATAATTCCTATCTTACCTGTTGCAAGGGTCATTGCAGTATTTTCCTAAAACCTGGATCAGTCAACATTATGTGTCTCAAAACTTCATCATCCAGATCTTTACTATTTGTAACCTTATATCTTAAATTTACCATGAACATTCTTATCTCCATGTTGCTATACATCCTCCATCTTAGAATCATCTGCCTTCCTTCTTTCCAATTTAATTTTTCATTCATCCTTCAAAGATAAATTTAAGTAGTATTCCTTTATAAAATGTTCCATAATTTCCCTAGTCAGATTTATCTGCTCTTCCTTTTTAA
>VMDR010032195.1:0-11786 GCA_007922815.1 Macrotus californicus
GGAAGAAGGGAGATGCTTGAGAAACCAAGGATGTCATATGGGACAAAACTCAAATATTATAACCTTGGTCTTTCTTCAATAATAGATGCAGTAAAGATGATGTCTCCACTCAGGTACATTGCCTGTTATTTGTTTTATAGAACCCACACACACATACACACAAATAATAGCATCATTATAAAAGCAACTGGCTATCAAGGCATTGACTGGAATTGGCAACTGGCTTAGGAAAGAAAAAAAGTTTCCATCCATCTGAAGCTGAGGTTGTTGCCTCTAAATCACCAGAAGCTGAAAACATTCCCTTCAAAAACTATGAAAATCATGAGCAGGTTTCTTAGCCTATAATAAGTAGTAAACTATACTCATAAGTACCTATTTTCTGAATTTACAGATATGCTCAAGTAGTGGATTGGGGACCAAGCTGTTGCAGTAAGAAAGTGGAGAGAACAGCAGCATACTCTATTTCCCCACAATGAAAGGGCTTTTAGGTACAACAAAACCTTTCTAACTCAGACTGAAGGAGGAAACTGTAAGAGTTCAGGAAAAATGTATACATTACAGAGCTGCACAACAAGGCCTTATTTATTGCTCAAAGGAAACCGTTTATTCAATAAATATTTATTGAGTGTCTGCTATATGCCAAATAAATCTTCTGAAAACAATATATAATAAATTCCAAAGTAGAGGGAAGTCTCCAGATTAATGAGATTTACTGTTTCTAGGACAAAACATTTCTAGAGCCTTCCTGGTCCTTAATACAGGTAAAGTGGGCTCAGAAGTCACCACAGTCATCCTTCCCCTCATAAAGTAGCTCACATTTTCACTTTATAGGATTTAAAGTTCAGGAATTTAAAGATATATTTCAGCTTGCTGTTTGAAAGCACTCTGCAAATGCCCTGCAAACCCAAACTGTGATGGCACAGTTTCCGTTCCTCCCTGAGGTCACCTGTGATAATCACAGACTAGAGAACTGTAGATTAGCCGGTTTAAGTCTTATTTTACAGATGGAAAACTAGAGCCCCAAACATCAGGTCTTCTGCGCACGCTCTCGTAGCTGACGGTCATTACTGGATAAGGAAATGCCTGTCTTTCAGATTTCAGTGCAATGGTTTTCTTCTGAGCATGGTCTTTGGCTCCAGGTATTAAAAAAGAACATTTTCTCAGTGTTAAAAAAGAACATTTGACTAATGTTAAATGCTACATTTATTATGTATATTTAATGTTAAATCCACATAACTGTCCAGTGCAAGACTGGGACATCTGTCTATCCATAATCTTTTTTTGCAAAATTCTGCCCCATGAGTTCTTTCTACTTTCTTTGCACCTGCAACCCAAAGGGCTAGCCCTCAATGGGTTCCTCTGTTCTTAGACGAGCGGTAGTGTGAGCATACATCAGGGCCATTCTTGTAATAGTAAGTTTGTTTAAGGAGAAAAACTCTTGCTATTTACCAGATGCCAAAAGTGTTAATTAACCTGATTTAACTTAAGTGAGGGTTTCCTTACATTGGGCTTCTTAAAACAGCTCGGTGAGATCGATTATCCTGTCCCTTATTACAGATGAGGAAACTAAGGCTCATCAAGGAAAAGCCACTTGCCCAAATGTGCACAAAGAGTACAGAGCGAAGGCCAACTACATACAAAGCCACGGCTGGCTGACTCCACAGTTCAGGCTTTTTCCCATCCAAATTGCTGAGCTTGGAACACTGGGCACATTTTCCAAGTCAGAGAGACCCAGGGAATGTGAGTCAGATAAATTATGCCTTCCATATATATTGAGGTTTCACTAGACTAGCAGTCAGGCTCCTAATAACGTCCAGTCATTTGCTGAGTCCATGTTCCAAACGGTGGTCATGATACACCAAAAGTGAAAATTGTGCACCTTAGATTATGTCAGACTGAAAGTAGCACAATTAAAAACAGACTACTATCTGACTCATAATTATACCTTATGTGATAAAAACAAAATGAACCTACTGACGAATATATGATAATTATGCCAAGAGACAATCAGAAATTATCCTCTTTACTAGAGAGGAAAAACAGTAGTTTGTTAGGATCACTCTCTTAGCAGATATAATCCATGAGCAGACCTTGGATTTCACCAACTAGACCCCGCTACCCTGATCCTGCAGTCCTTAAGTGAAAAGCTCAATTGTTCAGGCTGTTTGTTAGGATTTCTGGTTGTGAACAGGAGATCACAGAGAATACTCTAACCACCAGTAACCGGTGGGCACTCTAGCGGGGCAGGGGTTATAGCCGAACCATCAAATTTGTTCTGTCTTGGTCATTTCATAGACCACTAGAGCTGGAAGGTAGCTTAGAAATTATCTTTGTTGATTCTTTACTTTATCATTCAGGAAACAGAGGCCCAGAGAAGTGGCATGATGTGAACCCAGGGCATATGACAGGTGAAGCCCAATTATCACAGCAGTGAAGGGCACTGGTTAGATTTGAATAGAAACTGCTGAATTCTGCACCAAAAGCAAAATAAAAATCATCATAACAAAATAAATGCAGTACTTGGTGAGTAACCTGCAGAGCCAGTTTCAGAAGAAGGGTCTCCTGGCAGGGAAACCAAGACTCTCCACAGCAGCTCACATAGAAGGTGAAGTTGGGCAGGTATATGCCTTACTCTGCTTTTGTAAAACAGAAAAAAATGATCGGCAACGATGCTGACCTCCTGGGTTTATTTTAAAAGCCAATATCTTTGGTACAGTCTTGGGTCTTTACAGATGCAACCCCATCCCCTACGCCTTCTACAGCTACATCACCGCTGAGTGTGATGCATTTCCAGGGCTTTTCGCTACTAGAATATCAGATTTATGAGGGCAGGGAGGGGCTGTGATTTTCTTCTTCATCTTTCTATTCCCAACACCAGCAACAGGATCTGGTAGAGAATAAGTCCTCAATAAATGTTTGTTAAGTGGTGAAAAGATGAATGGATTTTTTTGTTTAATGCCTGTCTTCTTCATGGACTTGAAACTCCTTTAAAGGAAGACACCATGACTGATACTGCATTTCTAAGTTCCTAGCACTGTGTCTAGGGGACATAACAAATATCTGTTGATTGAACAAACAGATATTTCTATTATTTTAGGATATTGTACTTACTAGACGTTAAGGAATATGAATTAATTATTTAAGATATTCTTAGCATAAAGGTTTTACATAACCAGAAATTCCATTTACCAGAGGTTGAACGTACCTGTTTCCAATTTCCTCTCTGAAATGAACATTATTTCCTCACTTACCACAAGGGGGCAGTGTGGAAGTTGAAGCCAGAGGCCCTCCCTATGCAACTGACTTTGATTTTGTTGACTAACCAGAACTTTCTGTACAGCTTATGCCTGTGGGAACATTTATTTCTGGTCAGGAAGCTCAGAGAGAGGGAGAGGGAGAGGAAAGGGGAGAAGGGGGGAGGGAGAGGGAGAAGGAGAGAGAGAAAGAGAGGAGAGAGGGCATGGGGAATTAAAACTTAGGACTCTTAGCTCTGACAGTGTGGTGTGCGGGCAAATCCATTAGACTTCCAAAGGCTGGGCTCTAGTCCTGGCCCCATCACCTAATGCCTGTGTTACTTTGAAAAAGCGAATAAAGTTCTCTACATTCTAGGTTTATCTTCTTGCTGACCACACAAGATGTGTATGTAAATTTCAACGGAGAAAACTTGATAGCATTTTGATAAATAACTTTGCAATGATAAGGTTGCATTAGAACTTGACTCTAGAGTCACACTCCCTGAATTGGAATCTTAGATTTGCTACTTGCTCTCCTAAGTCCTCTATGCCTCGGGTTGCTCCTTTGTAAAATGGAAACAATACGAATACCTACCTGAGATGATTATTAGGAGAATTTAATGAACTGTTGTATGTAAAGTGCTTAGACAGTGTCTAATTAATGTTTGTAGTTTTTTTTTTATTATAGCAATGAAGTCATATGGAGAATATCAAAACTTCTAGGAAGTGAAAAACAAATAAATTTAATCTTTTCTCATACCTTATTTTACTTCTCTCTCCTTTTCCCATTTTCTCTCTACCTCCCAATCTCAATGATGCAATCGGCAGGAAAGCAGGGAATTCGACAACATGCACTAAAACCTGCTATTATAAGTAAAACTTTGTACCTCAGCAATCCAGCAGATCAAAACAGCCCTAAAACCCTTTTGTGTTATTCAGCAAAGCTGTGAGCACTCCGATTTGGCTCACATGTAGATAAACGGGCCCTTCCCACACTGAATGTGCAGCCTCAATGCAGCTTCTGCAGACACGACGGCTCTCTGAGTGCCCTGCCAGCCCCAGTGACCGTGCTTAGCTTCGCCTTCCTACCTTCGGTGTGACGGCATACTGGGGGCATTTTTAGTTCTTTAGAGATGAGGAAAAAAATCCTAAATGTGTTGAACAGCCAATCTATCAAAAATGACAATATCCACCGAGAGAAGAAGAAAAGGTGAGAAGGATGGAGCGAGTCCAGCTGTTTGCTTACCCCCAGAATCTGGCTGAATAAAAAGGCGTAAAGGGGTGTGACCGCGCCATTGGCAGCTGCACCCACAGACCCTACCAGCATGTAGGGCCATTCCGGGGCATTGAGTTTCAGAATCCTCCTGACCGGGGCAGGTTCAATTTCTTCTTCCACAGGAAGGTTGTTGTCCTTCAGGGGCGAGAGGGTTAGATTAATCACCCAAATGTACACATGGGCAACTTTTCATATGCTCTTTTTCATGCAGCAGACCCTTTGGCATTCACAGATGGAGGAGTCATGGTATGATTGATTACGAGTGACCTGAAAGGCCTAGAAGATGTAGTGAGCTGTTATTTTGTGAGGAATGGCTTTGAATTTCTTGCGGCCACGCTGTCACGGGCAGAGGGGAGCCTAGAGAGGCACCTCATCTGAAAGTGAGCTTATGGTTCTCCTTTCACAGCAGCCGATGTGTTAACTCTCAGTGCGTAATAGATATGTGGCATTTGTGAGAAAAATAAACCCCTGATTTAGAAAAATAATTGTGTTATAGTAGTCTTTATAACTTTGAGGACATGCGTAATTTTCAAGGTATGTCAACGTTCCTAAGGCAAGCCGAAGTACCTGAAAGGAGGGAAAATAGTTTTTAAAATCTGTGAAATGATGTCAGCACTCATTGTTTACATGTTTTCTGTAAGGCTTTTCTTCATTAGTACTCAAGAGTAAATTGTAATCTATTTAGATTTGTCAATTTCACATTTTCTTCACAAGGAGTGAAAATTATTTCAATATTTCCCTGTTCTGATCTCTTTATTTGCCATTAAAGTGTCAGAGCCAGCAAAGTTTTATCTTCTTGAAGGCAAATATTATATTCAAAACCTCATTTTTACCATCATTTTTCCTTGCTAGAGATATTACTCAGTGCTTTGTCTTTGGCCCATTTATTCAATACTTTTAAAATTTATTACACACTTTATTTGAGAAAGGATTTTAGGTGGCTTATATAGATCTGTAATAATTTTTATATTTTTCCATTCAAATATACTAAAGTATCTATAGGAATTTGACTACAAAACTACTAATTAATGTTCTCTTTCATTAACATGTAGTACTTTACCATTTTGGTAGCTGAGTGTCGGGAACACACAATAGCAAGGAATTTGAAATGCTTTCCTTTTGCTTATGCAATCAAAGCTCATATTACCAATTCAGTTTAAATAAGAGCCTGTATCATGTCTGTGTCATTAGAGTTGCGAGCCAAACAGGATGGAGAAGGCAGCTTAGCTGGAGAGGGATGTGTTACTGCCTTCGCTTTAAGCTCTCTCTTGGCCTGCCCTCAACATTTGCGCTTGGCATTACTACTCACTCACGCAGCACATCCTTCTGTTCAATGACTTCATGCTGACGGCTTACTAAATCTGGGAACCAATGCAGAGAGGAGGAAAGGAGTCTAGGAAAGCTGAGTGAAATAGGTGTAGAAAGAATGGGATTCTTGGTGGAGCCCCACACAGCCAACAATGGAACATATCACCAAGCACTTTAGCTCTTAGGGTCTCAGTTACCTGATCCTCAAAAGGAGAGAGTTGGACCAAGGAGACAATTCTCTATGGGTCTCTCAAGTTTCTGCACATGTTGTGAACAGAAGCATTGACTGCCTTTGTTCCTATTATTTTTTCAAGGATGTTTGTATAGCAAACAGCCTTGAAAGACACAGATGGTGTCTCCATCCCAAGAAAAGGTCAGATGTGCTTATTACCTGTTTTAAGAGGCTCCTCAAAGTTAGGATTCCTCCCCCATAACATATCTCCCTTCCTTTACTGGTATCATCTGGCCCTCTTTGCGGCAATTTATGAAAAGTGGGGGCTGGGCTGGGGAACCAGTGTAAATGCTATACTCTGGCTATTAATGCTGCCTTAACAAAACCTTTTGTGTCTGACTCAGGGCTGTCGTGTTTTCTGCCAGCATCCGTGAAATTGTATTAGGCTAACTTGGTAACTTGCAATAGGGGAAAATATTAGACCTTTTACAGTTCTCAATAGTGACTGGTGATCAGATTTGGATGCATACTAGACTCATGTGGATCTATGATTAAATATGCAGACTCCTGTGTCCTGTTACCAGAAAATCTAATTTAGTAAGCTTAAGTATGAATTTGTGATTTAAAAAAATACTTCTCAGTCCTGGCCAGGTGGTTCAGCTGGTTGGAGCATCTCCCCATATACCAAAAGGTTGTGGGTTTGATTCCCAGTCAGAGCACATACCTAGGTTGTGGGTTCAACCCCCTGTCAGTGTGCAAATGGGAGGCAATAGATCGATGTTTCTTTCTCACATCAATGTTGATCTCTTTATCTCATTCAAATCAACAAATATTTCCTCAGGTGAGGATTAAAAAAATTACTCCTCAGGTAATTTGGTGACATAGCCCATTTTGTGAGACCCTCAGCAGTATTGTTCACAAGCTCTAAGACCCCTGCCAGCACTAAATATCTGGGGTTCAATGGTTATACATTTTGAAAGGGTCAGCCAGAACATTAAACCCCAACATTTCCTGGCACCACTTTCACACTGGGTGGTCCACACATGGCCTGACATGACAGAAATTCCTCTGGCTTTTTGATACCTGAAGGTATCTCTAACCCTAAACAACAATATCTAAGACATTTAAAAGCAATATGAAGTAACTTTGCCTAGTGGCTCTCATTCCAAGATAAACTAACAAGAAGCAAAATTTAATGAATTTGAATAGTTTTTTTTTGGTCCATGTTTATAAACACTTGACTTTAAAGGAAACTGTTCCCTAACCCCCCAAAAGATGTGGTTATAAAGACTAAATGATGCAAAAGCCAAGAACTCCATCCCTGAGTAATTGACTTTTCATTGACTTTCATTTGATATAGCTAAAAGCATACTAGAAGAATAAAAGAAAAAATATATAATTAAAGTCATTATGTACAGAAAGATTTTTGTCTCTGATTTTGTAAAGCTAATGACAAATTTACTCATCAAAAAAAAAGCCAGAAATGAATTAAGTTGAAGAATGGAATGATGAATAAATTCACGGCAGACCAGTGACTCAAGGAGAAAGATCAAGTTATAAAAATGCATGTGTTTCCTCACTTTGGAGTTCCTGCCTCTGCTACAGCAATGTCGAGTTGCACAGTGCTGATTCGTGTATCGTGGTGAAGACGTATCCTGCCAGCAGCTCCAGTGCATGGAGAAGGACAGAGGCCCTCGTTCATCCTTGCTTCCCTAACACAATACCGGGCACGTAATAGATGTGCCATTGATGTCTATTAGGTGAAAGAAAGCTTTTATGTCTGTCGTACATATACGCAACAAAAGATTTATTTGAAAAAATATTGATTGCTTATCTACTATGGTGATGGTTAAATGCTAGACACTGGGCTTTTCCCAGTTTCCTTCCTCCCATCTCTCTGTACAAGTTAGGTGAACATTTAACTTCCTACTTAAATTTCATGTCTTTCTCTCTCTACTTTGTTTCAGTGATTTCTGCATGCCAATGTATAGGGCCTCCTACCTCGATAATGACTTTAAGATTTGATGATAATAAATGGTAACTATGACAAGCAGATGTTCTTGAAATGAATAAATACTGATAGTCAATTTTATGGGTCTTGTCTCTGTTGTTCCTTTTAACCAAATGCCTAAACCCTATCCTATAAGCTAGCTATGATGCAGTGATGGGTTTCTAACACTTAAAACTTTAGGGGAACATGATTTCACAACCCCAAAATATGCCTCTTTGGCATGAGGATTATTTTAGGCTGATTGCTTTTAAGAAACAAAAGATTCAGGAACATTTTCTACCACCTCCTTAACTGCCAAAAAGAATTTAAATAACACTGCAATGAACACAGGGGTGCATATGTTCTTCCGATTTAGTGTTTTGGGTTTCTTCAGATAAATTCCCAGAAGTGGAATCGCTGGGTCATAAGGCAGTACCGTTTTTAATTTTTTAATTTTATTTTTAAGTATTATTTTATTGATAATGCTATTACAGTTATCCCACTATTTTTCTCCCCTTTATTCCCCTCTACTCTACATCCCCCCTCCCACCAGCATTCCCCAAACTTAGTTCAGGTCCATGGGTTGTACATGTAAGTTCTTTGGCTTCTCCATTTCCTATACTATTCTTAACCTCCCCCTGTCTATTTTGTACCTACCAATTATGCTTTTTATTCCTTGTACCTTTTCCCTCATTTCTCCTCACCCCCTCCCTGCTGATAACTCTCCATGTGATCTCCATTTCTGTGATTCTATTCCTGTTCTATTTTGTGGTTAGTTTGTTTTTCTTTGTTTTTGTTTTAGGTTCAATTGTTTACAGTGTAAGTTTGTTGTCATTTTACTTTTCATATTTTCGGTCTTCTGTTTTCTTAGATAAGTCCCTTTAACATTTCATATGATAAGGGCTTGGTGATGATGAACTCCTTTAACTTGACCTTCTCTGGGAAGCACTTTATCTGCCCTTCCATTCTAAATGAAAGCTGTGCTAGATAGAGTCATCTTGGCTGTAGGTCCTTGTCTTTCATGACTTCAAATACTTCTTTCCAGCCCCTTCTTGCCTGCAAGGTTTGTTTTGAGAAATCAGCTGATAGTCTTATGGGAACTTCTTTGTAGGTAACTGTCTCCTTTTCTCTTGCTGCTTTTAAGAGTCTCTCCTCATCTTTAATCTTGAGTAATGTAATTATGATGTGCCTTGTTGTGTGCTTCCTTGGGTCCAACTTCTTTGGGACTCTCTGAGCTTCCTCGACTTCCTGAAAGTCTATTTCCTTTGCCAGATTGGGGAAGTTCTCTTTCATTATTTTTTCAAATAAGTTTTCCATTTCTTGCTGCTCTTCTTCTCCTTCTGGTACCCCTATGATTCGGATGTTGGAACATTTAAAGTTGTCCTGGAGGTTCCAAGCCTCCTCATTTTTTTGAATTCTTGTTTCTTCATTCTGTTCTGGTTAAATGTTTATTTCTTCCTTCTAGTCCAAACTATTGATTTGAGTCCCGGTATCCTTCCCTTCAGTGTTGGTTCCCTGTATATTTTTCTTTATTTCACCTTTCATAGCCTTTACTTTTTCCTCTATTTTGCAACCACAATCAACCAATTCTGTGAGCATCTTGATTACAAGTGTTTTGAACTCTGCATCTGATAGGTTGGCTATCTCTTCATCACTTAGTTCTATTTTGGGGACTTTGTTCTGTTCTTTCAGATGGGACATATTTTTTTTTGTCTCCGGGTGCATCTATTTCGTAGTAAGATGGGGAGACTTAGGTATTGGCCAGTTGTGGCACTACATGTGAAAGAAGGTTCCGAGAGGGAACAACGCCACTTGTTCGGTTCTCAACAGGCTTTCAGTTACTTCCCCCTCTACCCACAAGCAAATTGGGCCCTTCTGGTGCTGATCCCTGGGTGGGTGGATTTATATACCTTCTAGGGCCCTGTGGGTCTCTCTAATGCTTTCTCCTGCGAGTCTGGGAGTTTCTCCTGCTGCTGCAACCCCCAGAGATTTTTTTTAGTCACAGGTTTTGAGGCTTTATTTCCCATGGGTTGCACGGTCTGTCTCTCTCCCCAGTTGTTCCTCCAGGTTTATCTGCACACAAATGTGAGACCAACCAGTCTGCCAGCCACTGCCTTACCACAAGTCCTCTCTGCCCTAACTGCCCATCTCCACCCCTCCTACTAGTCTGAATGATTGTTTCTTTTTTAACTCCTTGGTTGTCAGATTTCCATATGGTTCAATTTTCTGGCAGTTCTGGTTATTTTTTGTTTTTAAATTTGTTGTTGTCCTTTTGATTGGGGGAAGAGGCAAAGTATATCTATCTATGCCTCCATCTTGGCCAGAAGTTCCCATTTTTAATTTTTTGAGGTAACTCCATACTGCTTCCACAGTGGCTGTACCAGTCTGCATTCCCTCCAACAGTGCAAAAGGGTTCCCCTTTCTCCACATCCCTGCCAGCACTTGTTTGTTGATTTATTGATGATAGCCATTCTGAGAGGTATGAGATGATATCTCATTGTGTTTTAATTTGCATTTCTCTGAGATTAGCAGCCCAAGTGTCCATCAGTAGATGAGTGGATAAAACTATGGGACATTTACCAAATGGAATACGACTCAGCTGTAACAAAGAAGCTTTTACCCTTTGTGATAGCATTGGTGGATCTAGAGAACATTATGCTAAGTGAAATAAGCCAGTCAGAGAAAAACAAATACCATATGATTTCACTCATATGTGGAATCTAATGAACAAACTAAGCTAACAAGCAAAATAGAGACAGATTTATGGATAGAGAGCAGGCTGACAGCTCTGGGCAGGGGGGAATTGTGTGGGTGGGATTGAGCAAAAAATAAAAATAACTCACAGGCATGGACAACAGTGTGGTGATTGCAGGGGGATAGGGTAGATGGAGGTGGAAGAGCATATGAAGGAATAAATGATAATGGGAAAAATACAATAAAAATAAGCTACTGAAATTTAAAAAAAAAGAATTTAGATAGAGGACCTGTTCTAGGAAGGGAGCTATCACCAGAGATCACTGCAAAAAATACAAGCTAAGTGTGGTAGACTGAGGGCAATTTAGCCAAACCTGCTTATTCAAAATTCTCCTTGTGCCCCTGTGTCTGTGCACTGTGTGACAAACATTTGCTTTTCCTTTCTTCCTGTGAATTGTCTTCCTGCCATTTGAAGTCCCAGACCTCTATCCACTTCCCTAGCTCTGGAAGACATATAGGTCTCATATTCTTATGAAGACCCCATATGTCAATTTAATTCTTCAACAAAGCCCAAAGAACCAAGAGCAGCAGGGATAAATTTTTCCTCCCCAACAAGGTTGACTTGATTTCATATATACAGGGATGGGCAGAAGTAGATTTAGTGAGTATGTGAAACAGTTTATTCTTGTATTATTATTATTATTTATTAATTACTGTATTATTTATTATTATCATAACCTGCTTTTGCCCACCCCTGTATTCTACCTTGTGTTCTAGTTTCCTTGAAGGAGATGCCTAGATATCAGAGACTAAAACCCCTAGCCCACCAATTTCCCCTAATCCTAAACTGAATTTTATGAGCATTATCATGAAGATCAGACCCCCTTGCTGGGAGCAAACAGTGCAGCTTGGAGGGTGAAGAGAAGTGGGCTATAGTCTCTGCTTTGTGCCCGGCTAACTACGAGACTTACCAAACCATCTCTTCTAAGTTTTCAGAGTCAAAACTCTAAGAGACCACAAGGTGGAGTAACTTCTTTATGTAATTAAAGCTTTTGCATTGCAACAGAAGATAGAACATTTTCCCTGTTAACAGAAGGTAAGGGTAGAGCTTCT
>VMDR010032196.1:0-11785 GCA_007922815.1 Macrotus californicus
ATGTTAATCATCAGAAGATCTGTGGCCATTAGGGCTACCACGTAGAAATCCAAAATCACTCAGAGGCCAAATCTGTAAAATCAAAATGTGATTGAAGACAATTAATATAAGTGATGTTATATCATCATCATATTCCTTTTTTCCATTTATCCCTCTCTCTGTGCCATATAACTAAACACTTTCTCTTTAATTTTTCATTCAAGAACAAATTTCCTACACCAAAATAAGACTTTAGAAAGTAAATTTCTATGTGTGCATTTAAATTCTTAACATGGGTTTGAACTATGTGGGTACACTTATACACAGAAGTTTTTCAATTAACACACAGCTGGCCCTCTGTGTGCCCAGGTTTTTAACAGTGTACTAAAAACAGTACTTTTGATCCATGTTTAGGAATCCGTGGATGTAGAGGGCCAACTGTATGTGGTGTTCTATGTGATTTTGTAATATATAAAGGGCTTGAGTGTCCACAGATTTGGTATCTGCAGGGTTCCCGGAACAAACACCAGATACTATAGAGAAGTTGGAGTAGGGAGTCAAAAGTTATACAAGACTTGTGACTGCATGGGGGTCAGGGCCCCTAACCTCCATGTTATTTGAGAGTCAGCTCTATATATGTGTGAAGTGTGTGTGTCTGTGTTCCTTTTACTACCCTCAAAGTTAACTGTTAACCTAAGTACTTGAACATACGCTTAAGTGTAAAGAATCCTGTAAATTATCCCCAAATGTCCGTGTCTGGTTTTCTCCTTACTGATTGTGACAAAAAGGAGAGGCCAGTGAAAATGAGCTTTCCTAAGAACCATGTATTTACTACAGCCGTGGTAAGTCTGTTCCTCACTGTGCTTCACTGGGCTGTCCCTGCATTAAAGGACGTTTGCCTCTAGACTGCTCTGCAAACATGTACTAATACAGTCTCTAAAGGACGCGTGAGATAGAAATGTCTGGACATACAAATTAAAGGCTTCTTATGGTGCAATACAACTAAGATAGTTTGAACTTCATTACGCAAATAAAAAAGTTCTTGATTACCTGTCTCAATGGGAAGAAGGGATAATAGTTACAGGTACAGGCCAACATTTTCATAACTGTTATTGCAACAGTTAAAATGCACTGACAGCCTGAAGACCTCAAAGTTCATTTTGAAAGAAACTTTTGTCCCCCAGCTCAGAGAAGCAAGCCTACATTTTAAGCCGAAAACAGTACCTTAAAGAAGATTCGTCCTCTTATTAGTCCATATGGAATAGGCCCATAGTACCTGGAATCTGTAGAGTTCTGTCGATTATCACCTTCTAACCAAACATGACCTGTTGGAACCTGGAATTAAAGAAAGCAGCCCCTTTAAAAAAGAAAAAACAAATGTGGGTACTACTATAAATAAAAAGTGTGTCTTGTGCAGGTAGGGAGAAATGTCTCAAGTTCTCTTTCATAAAATACATGCAAACCATATGATTTCATTTTTGCACAATAAAATAACTTTCATTAAATATATGATTAAGGTTTTAACTTTTTTAAAGACCTGTTTATTTATTTTTGCCACATGATTCCCAAACATAAATTTGTTACACAAACTCCAAACTGAGGTTATGAGAGATCAAAACAGTGTGACAGGGTCATTAATTTAATAGACTTCAAAAAGAGGTCATCAGGATGCTGACTGAAAACGCGCCCTCCTGTCTCAGTAACAGCATAGGCAGGGCAGCCGCTCATTCAGCAACATCCTGGGGCCAGTACCAAGGCCAGACCTATTAGACTGCTCATGATGAACTGGATGGTAATTGATTGTGACACCAATTACAAATAATCTCATCATTTTATTGGAATGGGCTTGTCAGAATTCTAATTAAGATCCCTGTTCTGCCTTTGTACAGGCCATATCTGTAATGCATTATACTTCAATAATGACCACCAAGAACTGGAAGGGCCTATTATAAAATCATCAGTTGTAAAATTAATGATGGTAACCTTTTAAATGAAAAGTCCCTAGTTCCTATATGTCCTCTGTAGTAACTGGTAAATAATGTAAGTATAAATTTTTACTCAATGGCAAGCATGTTCAAAGAATAGAACACGTTTCTATAAATTAAAAAAAAGGTTTCTTTGATGAGACATTTGCTTATTAATATCTGTTCAGCATAAACTTAAGAAAAATTACAGCAACAATCTTTAAAACTGCATTTTAAAAGTTTTTATTTTATAGGTTGTGTTGGCCAAGAAGGTTGAATTATATTGCACGGTCCAAAATGATCTGTCAGGAAGGAGTTTATTTTTACTGTTCTTTTGACTGGCTGTTAACTTGAGGATCTTGTGTGAATAAAAATATTCCTATTCAGTTTAATAAGAAATGGCTACAACTTTCAAAAGTGTCACCAATTACTTCCCTAACACTTTACTGTTTAGAACACTTTTAGGTTCACAGCACAGCTGACAGGAAAGTACGGAGAATTCCCATGTACCCCGTCCCCCACACATGCACAGCCTCCCCATGACTGACACCCCCACCCCAGTGGTGTATTTGTGATACCAGGTGAACCTACACTAATCATCCGGAGTCCAAAGTTTACCTTAGTGTTCACTCTTGGACTTGTGTGGTCTATGGGTCTGGGCAAATACATGACATGTATCCAGTGTTATAGTATCATACAAAGTATTTTCACTGCCATAAAAATCCTCTGGGATCTATTTATTTCTTCCCTCCCATTGCCATTTGGAAAAATAAATTTAGAATTTAATTTCACTTTATATCAGACATTATATAACATTGGAATATCATACCATGTAGAAATAGTTGTTAAAAATTAATGAAGTTAATTATTTTTATTTAGATACACTTAAATGTTAAATTTCTCTATTTGTAGAGAAAGGACTTAAGTTTCTTGAAAGAATATACATACTATAAAATCACTCTTTTTTTATTGATTGATTTTAGAGAGAGAAGAAACGGGAGGGAGAGAGAAAGAAATCGATTGTTGTTCTACTTTCTGATGCATTCATTGCTTGTACGTGTCCTGACTGGGGATCAAAACTGCAACCTCGGCATATCGGGATGGCATTCTAACCAGCTGAGCTACCTGGCCAGAGGATCACTCTCTCTTATTAGTGTTACTAGTTAGTTACAGGTTCTAGGGCCAAGAGTAAGGCTAGTTCCTACCTAGGTAAGTGGATTTATGTGCAGTGAAGCTTATATAAGGTTGCTCAAGGAGATAAATGAGTTTATCTCAGTTCATAAATGAAAAGAACAAAATAGTGTATTTGGAAAAGCCATGTGTCACTAAATTCTGAAGTACTGCCTTGGGCGAAGCCACAATGTGAACATCTATTGTGTTTAAATTTCCACAGTTTCTCCATCATAAAGTTTAGGAACACCAGGAAAAGCAAAAGAAGAAAAAATGGTATAGGCTAATACTAACAACTCAGGAAGATACAAACCAAAGCTGGAATTCAAATATTTGCTGGTGATTATTAGTAAGTAGAAATTTCTTGTAAAATACAATCACTTTGGTGGCAGTTATGACCTAAGTTTCTTCCAAATTAGCTAAATATAGCCATGAAGTGTTATCTCTGGTGTAGTAAAATTAACAAGTACAGAAAAAAAATCTGCTACGGGAAACCTGGAACATCACCAGAGAAGCCTTTGGAGGAGTGCAACCCAGGCTGGCTCCGCCTCATCCTTGACTGCAGGAGACGGGGCAAGAGGGAAGAACAGCAGTGCCAACCAGTATGTGTATGTGGCTTTCTGGTTTATCTGATAACAATAAACAAATAAAAACTCATTTGACCTTTAAAACAGTCTGTGAAGTCCTGTTGCTGATATTCAACAGAAGAAGTAGGTTCCAGTATGGGACATGTTAACCCCTACTCATCTGAAGCCTATATGTAATAATACCCACTTGCAGTAAAGGAATGACCCCTGTATCTCACAGACATCAGTGCTTGATGTAAAGTACAAAAATCAAGGAAACAATTCAGCGCTTATGGCACCTTAAATCTAATGAGCACTTCTCTATAAACAGGAAAACCTCTAAGTGTGGATCTTTCAAAATCAAGCAGTACCTTTTGCTGACCCTACCTCTCCATCAATTACTCGGCTTCCTAGTAAAAAAATCATGATGTTTGAAAATTATTCTGTTTTTGAAACAACTATTTTTGGTATTAAGGGCATACACCTTAAAAATCAATTTTATAGAGATATACTTTACATATAGTAAAACACTAATTTTAAATTTTGACACTAATTTTGAAAAATATGCACATCTATAAAAGCACCTACCACAATCAAGATGGAGGACATTTCTATCACGCCCAAAAGCCTCTTCCTGTTCCTGTCAACCCCCCACCCCTACAGCCAGTCCTAGGCAACTAGTGATCAGTTTTCTGTTACTAGTGACTAGTTTTACCTGTTCCTGAATTTCATATGAAAGAGACTGCACATTTATGTGCACTGTAGATACTATTTTGTGTCTGGCTTTTGTTCAGCAAGTTTTTATGATTAATCCATGTTGTAGGTATGTATCAATCATTCATTCCTTTTCACTGCTGGTAGTATTCCACTGTAAATAACAACGTTTACCCATGACCTTATTGATGGATATTTAAGTTGTTTGCAGTTTGGGGCTCTTACAAATAAAGCACTATCAACATTCATGTACAAGTCTATTTTCAGTAAACACTTTGCAGTAGAATTTCTAGGTCATAAGTATATAATTGGCCTTAAAATTTTCCAATGTGATTATACCATTTTACACTCCAAACAGCAAGGTATCAGTTTTTCTGTTCCAAAACCTTGATGTTTTCATTTAAAAGAATTTTTGCCATTCTAGTCAGTTACTAGTATCATGTTGTGGTTTTTCATTTGCATTTCTCTGACACTTTTCTTGTGCCTGTTATGTATCTTTTGTGATGTATTATTAAAATACTGTGCCCATTTTAAAAATGGGTTGTTTTTTCTCATTCTTCATCTTAAGAGTTTTTTATATACCTCTATTCATTGTCTTTTGACAGGTATTATGTTTATGTTTTCTCCCGGTATGGGATCTTCTGTAGTTTCTATCTGTTTTTAAGCTCTAGATATTTACCTTGGCTCTTTTTTATATTTATCATTTCTTTCCTCAGTATGTTCATCCTCCATATCCTTGAAAATATTTAGAATTGGTGTTTTGGAGCACACGTCTGTTAATTCCATTCTGTCATTTTTGGATCTACTTAACTGATTTTTGTTCTGGTTATGGCTTACATTTTCAGGTATCTAGCAATTTGAGATTGAGTTAGACATTCATCTGTTGACTGTATTTTGTTGTCTTTAGAGTATGCTAAATGTTGGACAGGTCTCTCTGTTTGAGGGAAGGCAGTTAATTTAGCTGTGGCGCAAGCCTTGTTTTTAGGCTTGTTAGATTGGACCTACCTAGTTCACAACATTCTCTTTCCCCCTACCAGTAGGACGTGATATTCTGGGGTCTCTACTGAATGCTCCGGATTTTCAGTGAGATCTGTCCACTCTGGCTGGTTAGAGTTCAAATGGCTCTCAGCTCTCTGTGAGCTCTGGGAATTACTTAGCTCCCCACTACTTGTTCTTTGCTCAGTCTCTAAAGTTCCACCATGAGCAGGCACAGTTTAGCATGCATTCAGTCCAAAAGCCAAGAGAACTGGATCTCAGCTGTCCCTGATGATCTGATCCATGAATTCTAACCACTTAAACTTCCCTCTCCCCTGATCCCTTGTCTCCTTGACTGAGCGAGACCACTGTGAATGTTCCCTCATCAGGCCTCCTGAAAACGGCCTCAAGGGGCAAGTGCAGGGCTCGCCAGGCTTGTTTCCCTTCTCTCGAGGACCCATCTGGTACTGCCTGCTGCGCACTGTCTGAAAATAGCTGTTGCACATATTCCGTCCAATTTTCTAGTTTTTTTAATGACTGAAAGGCAAGTTCAGCACCAGTTACTCTATCATTGTCAGAAACAGATTCAAATTATCTAATGTAAAGTCTTTATTATTATTTTTAGCATACTCCATAATATATGAAGAGAATCCTTTTGGTGAGAATTAAAAGTTTTGTGTGCCTTTGGCATTGCCTTGTGCCCCCATCAGGGGCAGCTCTTCTATGATTTCGTTTTACCCTTTCCTATCAAAATCTTCAGAAAAGATTTGCCCAATTCAGCCTACAATTATGTAGGAACAAGGGAGTTCACTGTGGTGTTACTTGTATCTCAAACTTGGCAACATTATAAATCTTCCTCAGTAGGGAGAGGTTAAATAAGTTTTTTTATATAATAATAGACAGCTGGTTGAAAAAACACTAGTAGATTTACATGCACACAGTCAGTGAAAATAAGTAAGTTACAGGGCGATGTGTATAAATGTTTAAAGAGAACTCACAAAAGTTTGTTTGCTGTTTTACAATGTACCTTTCTGTGACTTGTATATTATTCAGGCAATTTAAAACGCACCCACACGTGTTTAACACGCATGTCTTAATATGCCTAGGCCTTTCAGTGATACTTGTACTTTTAAAAAAGGGAACATTGTTGAATTTTAAAAAATCTTTTTTGTCTGTGGCAGTGTGGAAAGAGCGGGACTAACTGAGCTCCTTTCCAGACAGCAGGCTCTGCGGCTCTGTGCAGTCCACGTAAATGACGGCAATTGGCAGCACTGTCACCAGGTGTCAGGGTAACTAAAATGTCAGTCCAGCTAAGAACTCATTTGTGTAAACAAACAAATGACAACACAGTTTGGGTCTGAAACTCAAAACCTAGCCTTATGGAGTGAGGCAAGGAACAGAACCAAAATGTCCTTTCTAACTCAAAACAGTTATTGTCTGTTGGATTAACCAAGTTGTTATCACTAAATTGAAATTTCAAGCCAGATAAGAGAAAAAAATCTATAGCAACATTATTATAACAAAATATTAACAGATAAAATAGTAGATTAAACTATATTTTTAAATGTGTTTTTTAAAAAGCCACTATAACTTTCCAACTAAAGTAGAACAGGACTTCAATAAGTGCATCTGTACTAAATGTTTTGCAAATGGCCAAAAATGGAAATCCCCAATCCATGTTCTGCTCATTACTTCTCTTAACCAAAACTTTTTAATAGTTAGACACTTTTCCTTTTTATACTTCTGTAAATCTGCCATGATAACTTAAATGAATACATGAGACTAAGAATATACAGATATGTTTTTCTGTATCTGTATGCACAGAATGCCACATGGAACATTTTACTTTTGCTCAAATCTGAATTTTCCCAGGGTCTCAGATACAGCTAACTTTAGGACTAAATTTTAAAGCATTAAAAGAACCCTTAAATCATGCTTGTTTTTCCTTTCTACGTCAGAGGTTTACTTCCTGAGCTAAACTAAAACCTAATCTCAGGGCTGGACAAAAGAATCAAGCCTAGTTCTCAGCAATACTTACTGAGGTCTAGTTAAGTGCCTCTTTCAGAGTACAAGCAACAAATGTAATTGCCTCAGGGCCTGCGGGTGTCCATTTAACAAAAGAGGCTTTTGTGAACCAACCCACAGGTGTTACCTTTCTTGATTCAAATGAATTCTGATGAAAGAGTCCACAATATCAAATAACACATTTACTAAACTATAATCAAACTCATTTATTTGATTAAGCAAAGAATATCTAATTAAGTAAAAGTTCTGACTGAAGAGTAAGATACTTGTATTTTGGACCTTTCAAAAAAAAGAAAAGCCTAATAACAGATTTGATGTTTAATTAACCCCTTGTTTGCCAGATATTTCCTAATTGACAGCCAGCAAAGGTGAGGGTGGGTACTGGCCCTACAATTGCTTATGCCTCTTTCATGGTTCTTCTAACATGTGAGTGAAAAGGAAACAGTGTTTATTGTTACTAAAGAAACAATAACTTTAATAGTTATTAAAGAAAAATAAAGGCAAGGAGAGGGGCAAAGTTTTTGGAATCCTTTTTTGATGTGATTATTTTTTCCTTGTCCTTCGATTAAATAGGAAAAAGAGGCGCACATTTTCTGAAAGCTGTCAGAAAGCCTTCTTTCTTTTTTGGCAAAGACAAACAGGATCATTTCCCTGCCCAGGAAAACAGTTCATATAATTTTACATGTCATTTCAGTCTAACAATTAATACCCAAATAATCGTTTTTTATGTTACTATCTTTCAGGTAAGCAGGATCAAGTCAAATTACCATACCATTATGTGGTCAATGCATATTCTGCTTAATCGTGACCTGTGACCAAAATGTAGCCATGGTTTCATACCTGGCAGACACACTACTGCAGAGAGTATCTGGAAGGTGAAATAATTTATTACACAGTTCTAAAAGGACGCTGGGAGATCTAGTATTTTTTTTTTGACTAATGTTAGAGCAATGAGAAACACCACCAGTGAATGTGCTGTTGAAGTTTACCCTTCCTTAACACCGAGACAGCTACAAACAAGACATCTAATGCCAAAAAGTGAGGCACTAAGTCTCCCCCAGAGGCAATCAAGTAGAAGAGCTTTTAAGAACAAAAAGCTGAGAAAAAATTATTAATCTTTAATTTTTAAAAAATGGGAGTGTCTCAAGTGTCAGTTTTGGGTATCTCTGAAAGCAAAATTCAAGGGACACTTCCACCAATCTTCTGTTTTCATTGACATTCTCCTTGCCACAGCTTCCTGCCCACACCTGTCTGCCTACTGTAATATCTGGAGTCCTGATGGAGGTGCCCCCAAATGCCAGATGCATGGCAAAGGGCTTAACCATTATAAGGACCAGGTATGGAACAGTTCACACACTTGATTATTTCGGTGAGTACTATGTCTATGCAGTCCTGCTCTTTTTCCTCTCCGTTTAAATTCTGACCTATCTTCATCACTTCTGGAGACTGTTACTGACCTTCCCTAATTAAAAATGGTGCCACCTTAGATTCATAGCCAATTATTACCACAGAGGAATTTACACAGAGGTTACAGACGGCTGTACGCACCTACAGCGTTGGGGTGAGGGTAATGACGGTAATAATGTTTTTGCTAACAAGTAGTAGTTCATTACTGAACACCTCCCTGCTAAGTAGGTTTAGAACTTACCCGAAGACTTGACCTGCTCATTTTCATAGCTATTGTAAGCTAAGCTCCTTTTCACCCTATATTTAACACCATCCAGCCTGCACGGAATCTCTGATGGGCTGTTTGGCATAGTGGCTAAAGATAGTCTGCACTCAGTCCTGAGTTCAACATGGGGTTTTAAATTACTGACCCTATAGTTTTAAGTACTTTTGTCTCCTTTCCTGTTGGCTCTGCATGTATGTTTAGTGGGTATGTAAGCACTAGCTATGCAAAACTAAATGATTCCTAAATTTTTTTAAAAATTAAAAATTATGATAATTCTAATCCAGGAGGAAAGCATTCCCACATATCAAGGTGAGCGGTACAGTGGCTTATAATGCCAATACTTTCTTGCTAATTTACTTTCTTCACTGTTTTATAATATGCATACCCCTGCATTTATATCTGCCATTCCTCTTTTCCATCCTTATTTTCGGTAGAGAATAGTTCGATAGAAAGAGAATGCTTTTACAGACTAAGGTTAAATGGGCACAGAAACATGTAGAAATTTAATTACCCAAAGTGGTAACACAGAACTTAATTTAGTTGCTTAGTTGAAAAAACATTTGAACATATTACACCTACTCAAAGTAGCTTTCCAGCATGCAGCTACATCTTATTAGGAAGCCACATGACACTTGGAATATATTCTCTTTACTACTATCAGAGTTGAAGTCTGCTTCAGATGCTAGCGATGAACAGCAGTGTTATAATTTCAGTCTCAATTTCTCCCGATTACTTTTCGGCAACTTTAAAGTGTAGAGGTCTCTCATAACTTACAGACAAAAGTATGTATCATATTTGCGTTTTACTGAATGGCACAACTGCCTCCCCAGATTCACACAATGGCATTGACTTTCCAACTTTTAACTGGAAATTCAAACCAACTTTGAGTGGTTAAAATATTTTTAGATGAGCAGAACACATTAGTTTTAGGAAGACTTGCTATCTTTCAACAGAAACATTGATACTCATATATATACACATACGTATATGAGGGGAACCCCCAAAAACCTGAATTATCTTCTGGAAGACAGGCCCACTGTAGTACAGGCTTCTCCCACTAGGTGAGTGTTTTAGGAACCCATCTGTATCTGTACCAACTGGCATTGTTGTGAGAGGCTGCACTCGGCTTCAGTTAATTTTTTTGAAGACTCAACACATTTGCCCGTTTCACAATGGGTGATTTATGAGCACACCTGCCCACACTGAACTGAGTATCCAGCAGTTTTTTGACCAAAAATGGCATGAGCCCCCCTGCCCCACCCTCTCTATAATCACCTAATCTCACTGAATGAAAAAAGTCCTCAAGGGGAAAGATTTTGCCGATGTGGAAGAGGTGAAACAAAAAACTGCAGAAGCACTAAAAGGCATCAAAACTGATGATTTGAAAAACTGTTTTGAGCAGTGGAAAAACATCCCGCTAGGTGTACTGCATCAAATGGAGAGTACTTTGAAGGTGACTGAAATTTAAATATGTCAGAATAAATACACAATTTTTTATAAATAAATGCCAGGGTTTTTTGGGTCCTCCTCATATATATATTCAAACATATAAGATAAAATACATTTCTGTAAAATAAAATTTTATAAATTATTGTTTAAGATCAAATTATTCTGGAAATATTCAGAAAACACATCAGAAAATGCTTAAGTTGTGGGATCCTCAAAGATGGTAATTTACTGTTAACATCAGAAGAAAAACAGCTCAGAATTGTAAACAGTCAGTCAAATTTATCTTCAGGACTGTGTTAACTATAGGATGAAAAGCCATGTCGTCTCCGCAGTGAACTTCGCTTTAGCACAAGAGTAAACATATTTCCTCCCCATCAGCTGCAATCAAGACATTAGCAGCGCGCGCGATTGATTCACCCGGAGCCGTTGCCGAGAGATGGACATGTAGCGCGGATGGTTATCACTACAGTCTGCAAAAAGCAAGGCCCTTGTTTAGATATCCTTGTTGTAATAAGTGACATTATTAGGTAGTTCTTCTATTTAAATGACATAAGGATTTAGTGTATCAGCAGCTTGTAATAAACAAGCCCTTTCAATCTGATGATTCCTCTCCCTACAGAGAAGTACTTTTCTGTTTATAATACAAGTGGTAACAGAAGGCCATATGGTTGTGACTTTTAGCTGAAGTAAATGACATTTAAACAAACAGAAAAACAGCATTAGGACATTCAAGGATTTCAACTACAGCCTAAATATACAGTGCACATTAAGAGGTTATTAGTGTTAACTCTATAAAGTGATCATTTTTTAAACTGAATTTATTGCAGTGACATTGGCTAATACAATTAAAGGTTTCAGGTGGACAGTCCTACAACACATCATCTGTACATTGTACTGTGTCTTCATCGCCCAAAGTCAAGTCTCCTTCCATCACCACTTATCCCCCAGCGACCATTTCCCAATGCTATCGAATTAGGGAGATTGTTTTTCAGTTTGTCGATAAGTTTTATTTAAATATTTTCTAATACACTATAAAACAGTTTTATTACTGGCATATTGTCCCATTTCCAAGTTCTCCTTTTAAGAACACTATACTACATGTGCATTCTGAGAACATTTCGTCAGTTATGTCTGAAATGTAAAATTGTCTCTATTTCTTACCTTTCCACCAATAACAATAATGATGTTAACATACTCTACAATTCAAAAAGAAACATTGTAAGAAATACTACATTCCTTATTCACCTACCATTGCTCTGTGGTAACAGACG
>VMDR010032197.1:0-11780 GCA_007922815.1 Macrotus californicus
ATGGAAGTAGGCAACATGAAAAACCCCTGAAATAGAAGAACTCAGCATAGGACCCTGAAAAGATCCAATATAATGGTTCTATAGAATAGGAACTGGAAAAGGAGGTGGACCACCATGTCCAAGAATTGGAGGTGCCATTTCATTGTCCCATGAGATGCAGAATTAATTAAGACATCATGGTCAGTGTCAAGAAATTAACACAGATAATAAGTAAAAATTTAAAAAACTGTAGTACAAATGATATAATTAAGATATTGGAAAGTCCATGTAAT
Source organism: Macrotus californicus (assembly GCA_007922815.1). Taxonomy (NCBI): domain Eukaryota; kingdom Metazoa; phylum Chordata; class Mammalia; order Chiroptera; family Phyllostomidae; genus Macrotus; species Macrotus californicus. The sequence goes on from VMDR010032197.1 coordinate 273, forward strand.
AAACCTTATTCATGTAATTATTCTTTGAATTTCTGTGTAATTTGGGATTCACAAGAAAGAGGCCTCATATCCTGTTTTAAAGGGAAAGGGGATCAGGAAGGACTGAATGAAGGGGGAAATAATTAATCTGGGCCTAAAAGGATGATGAGAGAAGAAATTTGTTGAAGACATTTCAGATAGAGGGGACAAAAACTAAGCCAAAGCATGAAAGGGGCATTAATAGGACATGTTCAGAAAGCAGTGTGGGGCTGAGTGTGCTCCGGCCAGTCCTTATGCAAGTGAATTGAGGGCCGAAGGTGGACAGGTAGATAGGGCCCTATTATGAAGCACTAAATGCCAAGTGAGGAGCTTATTCCTAACCAAGTAGGTAACTGGAAGTTACTGAATGAATTTGATGTAAAGGACTTTGCTCTACATAACCATTTAAAATGGAGATTTACAAACCATAGAAGTAGACAAATAATATGTAACATTTATTAAGCATAACTAATGCTTAAGCACATTAAGATTCAGAGAATTTCCTTTGGGTACAATCAGAATGTACAATTAAAAGAAAAAGCAAAAGATCAAAAAAGAAAATGTTCTTACAAGGTCATTCCCATACTCTCTCATCAGTTCTTTGGCTTCGCCAAGAAACAGGAGATCCCTCAAAGTTAATCTTGTGTTTATTTTCCCAGGGATGAGAATAAATATCTTCTGACTGAATAGCAGATGGCTCCCCCTTTCTCTTTGATGATGGAAGGATTTTAAGACAGAATCCAAAATCAGAGTGGTGTGGGGGAAAGTGGCAGGGAGTTAATTCACAGGTTCTTGAGGTACCATCCTTCATTCTGCAAATATCTACCAACCACCTTCTGAGTGGCAGATGCTCAGAAAATGGGCCTCATCCACTACTGATAGCCATCGGATGGAATAAATTTAGGTGATTCTCAGGATGGTCTGACCACTCTTCTCTGATCTATCTGACCAATAACATTTTTTCAGACACCTTATTCCCCCTGAGAGATAAGGCTGATTCTGACCAAAATGAAAGGTTAAGAACAGTCACTTTTACCTCTTGTCTATCCCCCTGCTGTCTCTCAAGTCTGTCTGAAACCTCAGTGTGCAAGATACATTGGCACAGAGAAGGGATGGTGTCAGAGAAACAGTTCAACATTGGGGTATTTCTTCAGGTAAAAAATGAGATTTTCAATGAGGAAAGTGACAACAGAATTGGATGCAAAACAGTTAGATGAAAAGCTATTTCAGAGTGATAATTATTAGCACTTTGTGACTCATTGAGGGTGGAAAATAAGAAAGAGTAGACACTCAAAACTGTCTCTGTAGTCACAATTCAAATTAGCAGACAAGAAGGGAAGCAGGACCTGTGTGTGTGTGTATGTGTATGTTGGTGGTTTGGAAAAGGGAGCTTTAAGAAGCTTCTTTTGGATTCAGTCCTCAGACATGCTACATTGAGATCTTTTGTGGATAACTGAATATCATCTACCTCTCAAGAGAGTGGTCTGCCCAGTTAAAAAACGGGCCAAGGACTAAATAGACACTTCTCTAAAGAAGACATACAGATGGCCAATAGATATTTAAAAAGATGCTCAGCATCACTAATCATCAGAGAAATGCAAATTAAAACCACAATGAGATATCATTTTACACCTTTGAGAACAGCAATCATCAATAAATCAACAAACAAGTGCTGGCAAGGATGTGGGAAAAAAGGGAACCCCTGTGCACTGTTGGTGGGAATGCAGACTGGTGCAGCCACTGTGGAAAATAGTATGGAGATGCCTCAAAAAACTAAAAATGGATCTGCCTTTTGACCCAGCAATCCCACTTCTGGGAATATATTTGAAGGAACCCAAAACACCAATTCAAAAGAACATAAGCACCCCTCTGTTCACTGCAGCATTATTTACAATCACAAAGATATGGAAGCACCCCAAGTGTCCATCAGTAGATGAGTGGATAAAACAATTATGGGATAATTACACAACGGAATACTACTCAGCTATGAAAAAAGAGAAGAAAATTTTACCCTTTGCAATAGTATGGTTGGATCTGGAGAACATTATGCAAGCAAAATAAGCCAGTCATAGAAAGAAAAATGCCATATGATTTTACTCATATATGGAATATAATGAACGAACTGAACTAACAAGGGAAATGGGGACAGACTCATAGATGGAGAGCAAGATGGCAGCTTGAGGGCAGGGGTCTGGGGTGAAGGGATTGAGCAAAAAGGCAAAAGGACTCATGGGCATGGACAATAGTGGTGTGATTGGGGAGGGGGGTCTAAGAGGATTAAATGGTAATGGAAAAAATACAATAAAAATTTTTAAAAAGATAAAGGAGAGTGGTCTGGGCTAGAGTACATAGGTGTGGGATCGCTCCAGGAGTGGGGACAGAGCAGGGGTCCTAAACTGGCCCTGCAGGTGGCTTTTGTCTTTCACTTTTCATTTCTTTTTAGTGTTGTTTTTCATGTTTGACTATACAGGTTTTTCTTAAAGATCTAAGTTTTGGAAAACCGTGCACTAAAAGACTTATGGGGAAAATAGGAATGAGGCAGATCATTCAAAACCCATAAATTTGTAACAAAAACCATGTTAGAGTCCCAATAAATTTCTTAAACAAGAGAATGATTGACAGCTTGATGGAAGGTGAAGTAAGGAACGACTGAAGCTGCTGAGTTTTAGAGGAAAGAGGAAAATGCATTAATTAAGACAAGTGCCCAAGAGGTGCTTCCAAGACAGAGTACACGCCAACTTTACAGAAGAGGGAATTAATGCACGGGACTGGCTGGAACACTTAGGGATCAGCTGCTGCTACTCGTTCTATTAACATGATGAGAAAAACCAGTGTAAAAACAACATGAACATGGACATGAAGTTGATACTGATGTTGGCCTCATTGTTACCAGAGGAGCACATAAAAGAAACATGTCTTTTTCTCCTATGATCTACCTGGTGAATAATATTTATGCTCATAATTCATTGTTCTCAGTAAGGCCCCTGAAGAGATCAAAATTGACTGTATTCCAACTAGAATGCCTTTAGGACTTGGGTATTTAATATCCATTTGCCACAGGCTCCATTACTCCCTATTTATTGTCTTATATACCCTCTTCTCCTAATCATTTTACATATTTATGTTTCCTGACTTGTGTCTGTTGGGTTTTGGTTTGCAGGCCCTAGTGTAGCAATGAAAAGAACTTAGGGAAATGCTCATAATTAAAGGCAGGCCAGGATCTAAAACTGGCCATCAGAGATGTAGATGGATGGAGCATCTGGAGAAAATTTTAGAGGTGAAATCAAAGAAGGATATTTCAGAATAAGAAAGTCAAAAGTATAGAGGCTGTGGAAAAGGTCTAAGAGACCATTGGATTTATCAGGCAGTCCAGCACTGGTAACTTTGGTAAGAACACTTTTTGCAAGTGGGCTGGGGGCAGGGCCAGGCTGCTGCACCAGGAAAGGAGGCTATGGGGGTGAAGGAGGGAATGTGCTTCATTCTTTCAAGAAGTTTGACAAGCAAGGAAGGAGAGGAGCACCGCTTTTACAAGGACGCGTTTTGAGAGAATTCTCTTCGTAGAGCAAGGAACACTTGAACATATTTTTAGACTGAAGGGAAGTAGCTACTGGGGAGGAAGACGGAAAATGATTAAAGATGAGACAAGAGCAAGAAAAAAGACTAAATGGAACAATTCTCTAGAGAGCTTATTTCCATTACATAATTTGCTAAACAAATGTGGATTCATCTTTGTTTCATTTCTAGCTCCTTCTGACTGGAAGCATGATAGATATTGCCAAAAGGCAGTATCTTGACAGAATCTCCCCTGCTCCCCCCTTCACACCCACCCCAGGAAATGCTCTGTGTTATTTCTTTGACATGGTAGGTGGACCACAGTACTATCTACAGGAAGACATTCACTGACCATGCTTTTTGCCAAGTTGAACTGAAGTTTGACTCCCTGGAAATCTAGGAATTGGTGCAGGCCATTTCTGCTGTGACTGAAGGTAGTGAGCAGATATTCAGGATGAGTGGACCCTCTTCATTACTGATGAATCGCCTGACTTATTATGCTTAACATTGCAAACATTATTAATTTTAATTATTTGCATTTAATTATCTGCAGTATGTAAGCGTCCAAATTCCACAGCTAATGTTCTCAATGAAATATTTACTAAACAATCAACCCTCTTGGATTCCACAGAGCTAAGTGTTTTCAATTTGCAGCAAATCTTTCCTCCAGGAGGCTTCCTTCGCACACCAGTGTTCTGCGTGTGGCTGTGCTCTGGGCTCTACTGGCTTCAGCTGCAGCATCCATTCTGTCTCAGGGACACTGTCAACTCTAATGGAATGGATTGTCCTACCCAGCATTAGCGTTAACAGGTTGAGTGCCATTGGGACAGTCATGCCATTTCCCTTGTCATTTCTCTTCCGAAAGGGCTGGAAACGCATTAACAAGGAGACAATTCTGGTGATAGAAGAACGAAACAACCTTATTTGTGGTCAAAAGGCAGAGGCATGGTGAAAATTAATCATAGTTCCCACAAGAAATGGTCAGTCACACAACTGATCAGCCAGATAGCTTTTCCAGAGCAAAATCAAGACCCACTCTCAACGGAAATGTCATTTCTATAACAAAGGATGTGGGAAACAGGCTTATTCACCCTGGCATCCCTGACAAAATACCCCACAGTTCCACTATCCGTTGTGCCCGTGGTCAACAAAATGTGAACTGGTTACAGTTGGTTTTCCAGGAGTAGAGACTGATGGAATTATGCTCACTAGAGGGGTCCCCCTTGTTACCACTCATAAGACCACTGGGAGGGTTGATTATGTCATGTATGCAGCACAGTGGTTAAGAGTGAGGTATGTGAATTAGACCTTTATGTATTTCACAAGTGTTTCCTGCTCACCTGTTGTATGCCAGGCACCGCGCTGGGCGATAGGTGCCAAGGACACAGAAGTAAACAAGACTGACATGGTTGTGACCTTCATAGACCTTCTATTCCAGTGAATGTAAGACTCCTGGATTTGAGTCATGCCTGCCATCTACTAGCTGAATGGTTTTGGATAAGTTAATTAACATTTCCAGGCCTCAATTTCCTTATCTGTAAAATGGGAATAATCAGAGTGCCTCCCTCATAGGATGGTTGTGATGAATATTTAATTATCTGCATGCAAATGCATGGAAAAATCAGAACTCATAACTGGAACTTGCAGCTGGCTTCACTGGATTGTTGCAGCTTAGTTACACATGTATAATTTTGCTCAAAACTTATACTGGAGGCATTTTACAAAATTAGCATTTTAATTATGAGTATTAAATTAAAAATTGTTACTGTGCAAAGCTCTAGTTTAAGCAGCAGTTGGAGACAAGATACAGAAGATGTGGTGTGGTGGCCAGATGTTAGAGAAGATATATTTCTGAATTCAAGTAGTGGGCGAGACCATTAGTATAACAGCTGGCATGAAATAAGTTCTCAATACATGTTATTTGTTGTTAGTGTTATTATGATTATTAGGCCCTGAAGCCTTCATAAATAAGTAAGACTGACATCATGGAGCACAAGTGTGGTTCTTGCACGTATCAAATAAGTAACATTAGTTAGCTGACACACAGATATTAGTGTGCATTTTTAGGGCAGCACATTCAAAGCATGTATCAAATAGAAAAGACCTTAGAAATGATGTAGTCTGGTTCCCTCGGGATGATGAAACATGAGATCCAGAGAAGTGAAATAACTTGCCCAGGTCACATAGTGAGTGGTAAACTGGGAACTAAAATCTGGCCTTCCGCCCCAGCCGCAAAAGGCCTGCTGTACCCCACACTGCCTCTCCTCCAACCACTTCTTCCCCTGGCCAATGGCAGTGGTGATGAGTACCATCACAGCAAGTGGCAGACTTCAAACACCTCTCCTTTCATGCCAAGCTTAGTTACAAGCTTTGGATTGCACCCGTTTTGCCTCCTCTGACTCCACCTTTCTGCTACCTGTCTTTTACCAACCAGAACTTTCACTTTTTCATATTGTATCATAATGAATATTACATTTCTTAGCTCCAGATCATCTTGACCTGTGATGTATTAGCTCTGGAAGTGATATAATAACCATCTATTTCTGCCTTTTAAAAAGTGAAAGCAATTCCAAAGTAATTGTTGCCAAACACAAAAATTGTGAGATTGACAATCATAGCTGGTTTTCCTGGATGGTTGTGGCTTAGTTATGCTTGTTTAGATTCACTGAAAACTTTTGTTTGGAGGCTCACAAAATTAGCATTTTAACTGTGGATATTAAATAAAAATTGTCATTATGGGGCACAGAGCAGTTAAGCAGCAGTTGGAGACAAGACATAGAAGATGTGGCTGTGGTGAGCAGATGTCAGGGCTGGAAACTCTGTAAGCTTGGGTAATGGGTCGGACATCCTTAAGTCTCCAGTGTGGTGCTCAGCTCTTTGCGCTGAACATGTAACAGGCAGCATTCAGGAACATTAGACAGCAGGTCCTTCTAAAGTGGACCTGGATTCATCTTTATATCCCATGCTAAGGAGTCCACATTATTGTCAACATAATAGGCACTGTCATCACTGGCTTTTTGTGTGAGATAATGCACTGAGTTCTGCTTGAACCCTAAACACCGAAGTAAGAAAATTGGTTGCTGGCCTCACTTGCAATAGTGGTTGAATGATGGTTCCCAAAGAGATATGTCCACTTCTTCATCCCTGGAACCTGGGAATGTGACCTTATTTAGTTAAGGATCTTGAGATGAGATCATCCAATGACAGGTGTCTTTGTAAGAGACAGAAGAGACACAGAGAAGAGAAGACCATGTAAAGAGAGAGAAGCAGAGATTGGAGTGATGTAGCCATAAGCCAAGAATGCCCGGAGCCACCGGAAGCTGGAAGACGCAAGGAAGGATTCTCTCCCTAGAGTCAGGAGGGAGGGAGCTCGGCCCTGCGGACAACTTGATCTCAGGCTTCTAGCCTCCAGACTGCAGGAAAACAAACTCCCCTTTTTTTAAGCCACCTAGTTTGTGGTCCTTTGTTACAGCAGCCTCAGGAAAGTAATACACACGCTAACTGCAAATCCAGGACTCCTCGAATGAGAGGTGTTGGACGCAGCTGGTCTCTCAGAGTCGCTTCTGAAGAACACCGGTTATGTGAGTGAAGAGGTGCACAGGCAGAGGAGGCAGGGGTAGTCTTGCCAGCAGGAGCGAGATGCAAGTGTGCAGAGGCCTGACCAAGATTCCAGAGGAAGTGTTCACATACTCTTCTGCCCAGAGCTTTACTTCTACAAGGATTGCTTGTTTGTGCGGTTTCTCACATGCTTCCAGTTTCTCCTCCTCATGTGCATGTGGAAGAAGAGCACCCAAAACTTGCTTTTGTTCTATCCTGTAGTATAAGAACAATTTGGATGGCAGTGCCAGCCAGTTTGGCAAGCAATGTTTATTAAATCGTTTTTAACTATTTCCATTATTTACCTAATTTAGCATTTATTTTTTCCTTTACCGTCCATTCACATGTGTCTGCCATATGACAGCCCAATGTTCTTTTAGGGTTGGGAGATCATTATGATAGACAAACTAGTCAAGCTGCTCTCATCAATTTACTCTCCAAAATAATAGGAGCAATTGATGTTTCATCTATCAGTCACTGAGAGCATCTGGAGAAAAGCCTGCTTATGTCCACACGTCTGTGCATTCCTCCGTTGGGTTTGTGGAGATGTTTGTCGAGCCCCCTGTGTGCACCAGACGCTGTGATGGGCAGAGTGCTCAGGTGCACAGAGCCTCCGTGGGGCTGTCCTCCTGAAGCTCTCAGCACAGCCGCACAGCTGGGCCTTGGCAGCTCTGGACTTGGTGTTCGCTGAGATTCCTTCCGGATCCAGCTTTGTTGGTGCACTCTCAGAGACATCCCCCCAGCCCAAATCAGAACAACCTGGACTCCCCGGGAGACACTCCTGGAATTTACGAGGGCATCCACAGGGCTTTTCAGAATGTAAGATGGTGAGTGAGGCAGATATTCCCTCCCCTCTCACCATCCACCTCCACAGACATCCGGAGTACCTCTCCCCAGCCTCGGTCAAGACAGAATTTGACAAAAATTTACCACGACAGCCAATTTGCACTGGACTTGTCACAGATACAGAGCAATCTGAAGAGCTACCCCTCCAAAAGGCTAATTTGAGTCATTATGAATTCCATAAACTCTCTTATTTCTGCCCTACAGAGTCACTTAGTACACATTTCAAACAGCATGGGATTTCTTTGGAACACAATGATAACTGAATATTGCATTCTTTAACAAAAGTAGGGTGTGGGTTTCCACATGTAGGCACAGCAGAACAGTGCATGCCCAGCAGGTAATTTATTTAGTGGTCACATGCTGAGGAGCACAAGAGTCTGAGGGCAGGCCAATCAAAAGAGAGAAGGCCCGTGTGTCCCTGCTGCTGCTTCCTTACCCTAAGGCCGCCCAAGGCAAGAGTTTTCATCCTGGTAGGGAGCAGAAGTGCCTCTCACCGTTACACAGCGCCAGGAGCCTCAGAGTAAACAAACCCTGGTTCCGTCTGAGAACACTGGCAACCTCTCCTTCAGAATTGCTTTTCTTTTTTAAAAGAGAGAAGTAGGTGGCTATTATATTACTTCAACAGCTGAGAGTTTCCAGGTCAGATGTTCTGGAACTAAGAAATGCAATATTCATTATGACACAGTACGAAAAAGAGAAAGTTTTGTTTGATAAAGAATTATTGTTTTAAAATATGTATATATTTTTAAGATTTTATTTATTTATTTTTAGAGAGGGAATGGGAAGGAGAAGAAAGGGAAAGAAACATCAAAGTGTGGTTTCCTCTCACATGCCCCCTACTGGGGACCTGGCCCACAACCCAGGCATGTGCCCTAGACTGGGAATTGAACCAGTGACCTTTTGGTTCTCAGGCCAGCGCTCAATTCACGGAGCCACACCAGCTAGGGCTGATAAAGAATTATTGTTTAATCACGAGCCCAAGGGATATAAATATAAAACTGTATTTAGGGTACTGAAAATAAATTAGATTGCCCCTCTCTATCTCCTTTTCTTACCCCTTATTCTGCACCCCTTTCCACTCCCCAAAATGTAAACCACATGAAGGTAGGGATTCTCATCCATTTGCTCATTGTGGTATCCCCGGTGCCTGGCACAGTCCGGGACACACTCCGTGCTCAATATATATTTGTTGGATAAGCAAATGAATGAATGAGTGCATTGCAATCTGAAGAACTATCCTAACAAAAGAATTAATTTGTCAAAATAAGCTAGCACGTGACTTTTAAGGAAGCGTCCTTGATTAAGGGCTGGCTGTAAGGTTAGCTTGAGACAGAGTTTGCGATTTTAGCATCCTGCCTAATGACATTTCTCTTCCATCGAAACCATTTTCAGCTTCCTTCCACCAGATTTTTTCCCCTAGCATTTGTTTTGGATCTATAGTTATAACTTTTTCTCCCCAGACTCACCTGAGGAAAAATTGTGTTTTCCTTATACTTAATGCTCAGCAAATTGAATAAAACCAACTTAGGTGAATATTTGACCATCTTGTGAAAGATTAGAGGGCTGGAAGCTCACGACCGTCACCTCGGGGATGCACAGCCACGTGGGCTAGGCTCAGAGTGGATCTCGGGAGAAATCGGGACTGACTCTGGATTCAGTCCTGGCTCACCTGGGCAATGCCAGAGTCACTGGGTAAAGTGGTCTTGGGGTGAGGGTCTATGAAACCCTCCTTACTGGCCCAAGTCCCATCTGCCATTCTAAGATGTTAATACTTGTCTAAACCTGATAAAAAGCGTCCAGAAGGCCTGGGGTTAATGCAAGTTGTTCTTTAAGTACAAGATTGATTATGGTTTTCAATAAAATGGATCTGTGATGCCTGAGGTGATTTTTTAGGAGAAAAAAAAAGGAAGATTAAAAAGGCTGTGTCAAAGCAGTGTTTTGATTAGACCAACAGCATAATTTTAGAAAATGGAAAGTAGTAGAAATATAGGAGAAAATGTGCTTGGGGTCTGCCCTCCTGGGATGAACCAAGGTCATAAATCATCCCCCATTGTTCCCAATTTTTCAAGTATGACGTGTCTACACTTGTAGACTTAAATTTTCTATGTTGTGAAAAAATAACTAGCACACAGCCCCATATATTTAAGCTCTTTTTATTATATTTGCCATCTTTTAATTTTTAGAAGATATTTCACTTACCCTTTTCTGAAATATATAATGAGCCTATTTTTTACATTCTTTTGAAGGGAGTAAAACAATAATCTCCCTGGGATAGGAAGAACTGATTAGTAAATTCTCCACTAGTTCTCCAGGCCTTTAGCAACTGATGTCTTTCCTGACAACTGAACTCTGCACCCCTGCCACCATCGGTCTTCACAGAAGCCATGCATTCCCTCTCCCTTGCTGTGATGTAAGAATAATTTTCCCTCTGAGTGGGATAATGGCTGTGAAGTCATTTAGGTATTCACAGGAAAAAAAAATAGCCTTTTGCTGTTGTTTTTATTGATTCCAGGAATGAGGCTAAGAGAAACTCTGCTCCATTTTACGATAAATACTATTAATCCAGATATGAGTTCTCAGTGTACAGAATGATTGACTTGAATTTAAATAAGCTACCTCTCAGAGTTTCCATCTAGACTCAGATGCAATAAAATTATCCATCCACTGTACCGAAATTTTAGAGTTGCCCATTGGATTGCCTAAATAAAACTTTTATTTTCAATGCACCAAATATGACAAAAGAGAGTAAAAGCCATGCTGCACAATTCTGATGTATAGTAGTTCTTAAAAATAGTACATACTTCACCTTCACCATTTTGTATTTATTCACACCTGACCTCATTCCCAAGGCAACTCCCCCATTTCTCCCAGCAGGTCCAAGACCAATAACTCACTGTAAGAAGTTTTCACTCTGAAAAATAAGTTGACTTTTGAATTTGACAAAGTAGAGATTAGAATTACAGTGCTGTTTTAAGAGAAGAATTGAGGTCTGATTCCCAATCTACATAATAATTCAACAGAATTTAAGGCTGTCTTTAGCACTTTGCATTAGCAGCAAGTAATTACCTCCAACTAGAATGAAATGAGGGTCAAGAGTGGTTTCAAACAATCAAGTGGAAGTGTTACTTGCTTTATTGGACACGCTAATACAAAGCTGTGTTCTGAAGAGTCAAAGAAGAAAATGCCTCCAACCCAAATTGCCTTGTGAGCTTTTTCGCAAGAGTGAACCAGAATGGTTTGTAAACGATAAGAAGTTTAAACTGTTTAGTTTCAACACTTCAAATGAATTTACCTAGGACTTTAAGTGATTTTGGATTTCCATATTTGTGTCTAAACTTAATGATGCATTCTATGTATAAAAGGATAAACACACAGACTTTTTTGTACATATAACTTACCTATTTTCAAATCGGTGTTTCTATCACGAAACAGATAGGCTGGCATCCTACCAGATGTGAATTACATAATTTTAGAATGTGGAAGTATTCGATGAAT
>VMDR010032198.1:0-11800 GCA_007922815.1 Macrotus californicus
CAATGCATTTTTAAATAAACAATGTATCAAGGAAAAAATATAGCATGTGATATAAAAATTCATGTACAGGCTCTGGAAAAAATAGCACCCCTTTTTATCACAAAATCATAAGCATGTAATTATGAAATATATCAATATCACACTCAAGTACATTCTTTATCCCTCTCTTTATCTCACTTTTCCCCTCTCTCTGAAAATAAATAAATAAAATCTTTAAAAAAAAAAGAAAATGTATAAAAATATATAAGACCAATAGTTTCTTGATACCAACAACAAATTCCATTACAAGGAAAAAGCACTATATATCAATATCCATTAAAAATACAAATGGAAAAACACCAAAAAACGTATTGACAAACTGAATCTAGCAATATTGAAAAAAAATTATTCACCATCACCAGTGAGATTGATTTCTGGAATGCAAAGTTGTTTTAATATCTTATAATTAATGTAATGCACCTCAAAAAACAAACCACAGGCTCTCCTTTCCCCTAGTTGTCATTATGGTACACTTGTCAAATATCAACCCTTCAATGAACAATGATCAGTTGAACTTTTATATACAACTGTAATGGACACTTTAAAAGTTAAGAAAAATATACCACTTATCAAAGCAGCAAGAAAGAATAAAATTTCCAGGAATGAATTTAACAAAAGAATTATTAGACTTGTACATTGAAAACTACAAAACATTGCTGAAGAAAACTAAAGAAATTCTAAATAAATGTAAAAACCTTCAACGATGTAACACTGCTAAGGTAGCAACACCATCCAAATTGGTCTACAGATGAAACAAAATGGACATCAAAATCTCATCTGCCTTTTTGTAGAATTAGACACACTGATCTAAAATTTCAATAGAAATCAAGGAAAGGCTTGATTTGGAGAACTTGCTCACTCTTCCTTATTTCTAAGGATACTAAAAATTGACAATAACCACGACAGTGTGGTTCTCACAAGTGCACTAAGACAACATGTGGGGAAAGGGTTTTCTAATAAATGATGCTGGGACAAATGCACATATCCACGCTAAAGAATGATTTTGGAAACCTGCCTTAAACCATACACAAATATTAACTCAAAATGAATAATAGATGTAAATATAAGAAGTAAAATTATAAAACTCTTAAAAAACAGGTATAGGTTTATAATATCTGATTAGGCAATGGCTTCTTACGTATTGATAGCATGAATATATAAGCCATGAAAGGAAAAAAAACAAAGTAAATGTGATTAAAATTTAATTTTTGTGTAAAAGGGCACTACCAAAAGAATAAAAAGACAACACACGGAATAGGGAAATATTTACAAGTCAGATGTAATAAGAAAATATCTAGAATATACAAAAATGCTCTCAACAATAACAACAAATTTTAAATAGTCAAGTAACCCAATTTTTAAAAGGGCAACGGATTTGAATAGACATTTCTCTAAAGAAGATATGTAATGGCCAAAAGTCACAGAAAACAGTCAGATTCACTAGTCACTAGGAAAATGCAAACCACCTCATACCCATTGGGATAACTAAGATAAAAAGACAGTAACAGCTGCTGGTGAGGCTATGGGGAAGCTGGAACTGCCCTACACTGCTGTTGAACAATGTAAAACGGGGCAGCCACCTTGGCAACTCCTCAAAAATTTAGATACAGAATTATGACATGATTCAGTAATTCCAGTCCTTGATATGTATTTAAGAGAGGTGTCAGCCTACTTTTACCAGAAACTTATACAACTGTCCGTAGCAGTGTTAGTCATAATAGCCCCCAAATGAAAGTAAGCGCTAAATTTTCATTGACTGTTGAGAAGATAAACAAAATGTGGTATATTTAGGTAATGGAATATTATTCAGCAATAAAAAGAATGGAATGATACATGCTACAACATGGATGAACCTTGAATGTATTAGACTAAGTGAAAGATGCCATTTACAGTTAGGGTACTATTTCATTTATAAGAAACGTCTAGAACACGCAAGTTCTTTGAGGCCAGAAGGTGGCAAGACAGTAAGGGTGGAGCCACTAATAATGTGTACCGGGTTTACATTTGCCTAAAATTTTATTGTGGTGATAGTTGCAACACTCTGAACTCATTAGAAATTATCTAATTTCATATTTCATATGGGTGGATTCTTCAGCATACGAGCTATAGCACATTAAAGCTATCAAAAGGGACTTAGTGCTATAATGAAAATTGTGTTGCTAGGCAATTCAAATAAAAGTTAACAGCCATTGAAAATTGTATTTGTTAGATTCAATTTATAGAAAGACATTTAATCACAGCATTTAATAAGTAAATAGAAGTTTAAATAGAAAATTGTGTTAAAAACACAAAAGCAGGAGTTAATGTAAGATAATTATCTCATAAAAAGTGTTTAATTATAATCAAGCCTTGTGTGTATATTCACAGTGCAAACATCAAGAATGCTTTGCTCAGAATGGATAGTCCTAGTAAATTTATATGTTCTTAGTAAATATTTATGTAAGAAAAATCTATCATAGAATTTTGATATAAATAACCAAAATAATTATTACTACCAAGTAATAGTCACCACAGAAGGCAGAGTAGAACAGTGAAAATGTAAATACCAACCTATCACTTGCTTCAGTGCTATATTTTAGTGCTTAATAGGCACTGAATGAACCTTCTTATATTTGTGACACATCCCTTAATATCTATCAAATATATTTAAAACTGATTACATGCCATATTAAATGTATAAACTGTAAAATTTTGAAATTTTAAATTTATTTTTATCCTTTTGGTTATAAATAACATTTAATTTTTAATTAGGTATTATTTTTCAGTAATCATTGTGTGAAATGAGAAATCTAACTAGAAATTCTTTTTGAATGAAATGAAATTTTTGAACACTAAATATAACACTTAATGGGGCTGCTAAGTTTAAAAAATCACTTAGATAAACATTTATTTCAATTTTGAAGTGTTTTATATTTTGACACAATTTTTTACATTTTATGCACTCCGGTAGTCTGGGCTGTATGTACAATATCTATAGCATTTATGGGCTACACCAGCTTAGCTATACATGTGATCTTGTGCAAATTGATGGAATTATCTTGTTTCTGTTCTCTCACCTCTAACATCAGCCTGAGGAGTGTTTATATGTGGTTGCTATGAAGACTAAAGCTACAGTGAATTAAACACTCCTTTAAATGTCTGACCCATAGAGTATTAGATTCTAGTGATTGAGTATTAATATTCTCAACGTGCCAGACATTGTGCTATGCATTATAATATAGATGCAGAAAGAAATAAGACCATCCAGCAATAAAGAAATGATTTAACTAGAATAAGGCAAGTATATCAATAGAAATATCCCCAAAATCAAAGTTATCACAGAATGAACGACTTATTTTACCAGGAAAATAGGTTGGGCCACAGAGAAAAAGTTATACCCTAGCTGACTTTTGAAAGAGGGGTTGAGATCTGAGAGGTCCACCATAGCAGGACCAGGTGTGGGTGAACCCCCCTTCTACAGCTGCTCACTGTTTACACTAGTGGGAATGTACTGCATTGTGTGGAATGAACGTGGGTGTAGGGGTTCAATGAAACTGATTCAGAAGTCCAGCTGTGCCACAGATTCCCAGGTGGTTAGAAAGTGAGTCAGGGTACCACTGTGGTGTGGGATGTTGATGGTAGGGGAGGTTTTGTGGATAAGTGGGAAGGGGATATATGGGAACTCTGTAGGTGTCTATGGCCTGATTCAGTTTTCTTTTCAATTAATAAACTTAATTTTAGGTTCATGGCAAAACTGAGTGGAAAATACTTTGATTCTATGAATTGGACTATTTTCCATACCTCATATATTTGAATCACACATGTCTTTCTGTGACATTTCACTCAGCATAATGTCCTCAAGATTCATCCTTGTTGTAGCATGTGTCAGAATTCCTTCCTTAAGGCTGAGTGATATTTTATTACATGCACATTACATGTTTTCTTTATCCATGAATTTGTCCACAGACCTTTAGATGAGGTTTTATGACCTAACATATGACTGTCCTAGAGAAAGTCCCACATGCGTCTGAGAAGCATGTGTCTTCTGCAGCTTTCGGGTGAGTGTTCCGTGTTTCTGTCAGGCCCAGGTGTCCACATTGTTGTTCGGGTCTGCTGTTCTCTTGACATGCCTGGATGTTCTAGTTTTTATGTTTTTAACCAAAGGAAAAAAGTATAGTATGCTAAACATATTGAGTCAGCAGCTAATTTGGAGGGTTAAAAGACCTTCGTTAAAAAAAATCACACAAAAATTAAGCATTTTATAGAAGGTAAAGTTTGGCTGTGATTGAAACATTCTATGATATGATTTGATGAAAGCAGTTTGCACTGCCTTTTGAAAAAAATAATACATAGTAAGTCTTGAAGGAATAACATACAAATTTTGTCTTTGGGATTTATCTAACATACCTGGATCACTTTTATAGCCCCAGAAAACAGTTCAGGTTTTTTTTTTTAATTAACATCAGTAATCTATTCTGCTTTGCTTATTTTTGTGGCTGTTTTAATTTCCAAATAATTACACATTCCAAGATGAGGGTCTAGAATACCTGTGAAGAACTGCTTATGTTTATGTACTTGAAAATGCCACTTTTAGCAATTAGTAATTTTTTCTCTCAAGGACTCTGCCATCCAAAAAAATGATTTTTAATAATGGGGATGGAGGTGAAGATAAGGAGACAGATTATTGAAAAGTTGTCATTATACTGCCATGTGTCTGAATTCTGAATATCTAGAAAGACCAAAATATCCAATTTGAAAAAAATCATGCCTCACTCTTGAAAAAGAAACACACACACAAGGAAGGAAAAACTAGGAAGGACCCACTTTAGAGTGATTTCAGGAAATAAAACATAAGAAGTTAAAGGTCTAGAGGTTGCCTATGTACCTCTATGAAATTTTCACTTTGATGACCACCAATGTAAACCATAAATTTTGGGAATGGGACAAAGCTGAAAAAAGAGGGGAGAGAAGAGAAACAGAAAGAAGGGGGCAATGGCTGAACCTGGCAATAGCCTAGAGCCTAGTAGGAGATGGCACCGGGGGATGTTCACCATACAGGAGCGACCAAGGAGAGCGTGTAACATCACAGTGGTAGGCTTCTGAGAGGGCGCCCAATGATCCCCACCTCCGACATTCATGCCATTGTGTCCTCTTATCCCACTGGACCTAGCGACTTGCTTCTAACAAGTAATATTACAGACATGATTAAATGTCAGTTCCAAGATTAGATTATAAAAGACTTTGACTTAAGTCTCTCTGGCTCTCTCTCCCTCTCTCACACATAGAGACCTCCCTCTGGGTGAAACAAGCTGCCCTGTCACTAGTGGGCCTATACAGAGGCCTTCATGGCAAACGACTGAAGTCTCTCACCAACATGCAGCCAGACCTGAGACCAGCCAGCAGCCACATGGCTGAGCTCGGAGCCTCTCCTAGTGGGATGTCTGCAGCGCAGCCCCGCCCTCAATGGCAGCTGTGTGACAGACCCTGAGTCAGAAGGACACAACTAAGCTGTGCATAGATTCCTGAACCCAGAAACTGTGACACAATAAATATCTGTTGTTTTAAGCTGCTAGACTTGGGAGGTAATTTGGTATACAGCCATGGTCAACTAGTGCAGACAAGACCACCTAACAGCTTTGAGTTGGTAATAGTTACATAGCAAGCACTTAAAATATAAAAGATTGGTAAAGACTTCTTACCTTCAGAATCAATGTCAGAAATCTTATGACTATAACCAAAACATATGTAGACATACACATATATATGCAAAATAAAATAATTCAAAGAGCTGAACTGATAAGGCCTTCCAACTCAGCTCATCTTCAGCTCATTCCCATCTGCTCTATATGTGCACTTACATTTCCTGCACTGCAGACAGAAGTGTGCACATGTGCACACAGCAGAGAAACATGTAATATAACTCACCAGATGTACTACTGCTCTTGGATACAGGTAAGGTGCTTTGTGAAGCACCTGAGATGATTCACATTATAATTCAAATTTAGGGGAAAAAAATCACCATTTTTTGTTGTTTTCTATTACTACCCTGACTTGTGGGAAATAAGTAATTCCTACCACAATTCTATTTTTTAACCTACAAAATAAAATATCTGTAGTCTTAAGAACTTAGTCTGAGTTAAAATAACTACAGATTAATAAAGCCCATAAGAACTTCCCTTATAGCATATTTGATTTCTGATTTCTCATTTTTTTAAAGATTTTTATTTACTTATTTATTTTTAGAGAGAGGGGAAGGGAAGGAGAAAGAGCGGGAGAAAAACACCAGTGTGTGGTTGCCTCTCACACAGCCCCTACCGGGGACCTAGCCCACAACCCAAGCATGTGCCCTAATTGGGAATTGAACCAGCAACCCTTTGGTTTGCAGGCCAGTGCTCAATCCAATGAGCCACAGCAGCCAAGGCTGATTTCTCATTTTTTTATATAATAGCACTTCATGTCCACAGCAGGAGCTTTCTTCTACAAAGTTTCAGCAAAATGTCAGCACCTCCCGTGGAGAGAGATGTCAGCACTGTATCCTGAGCAAAGATATTGAAAATAATTGGGTTATTTACTTTTTTTACAGAATCAAAGTATTGTGAGGTAACATTCATGCAGCATGTATCCTTTACCTAAGAATGATTTTATTTATTCATACAGGAACCTCTTTGTAACACTGGCCTCGGGTTCCTTGCTCTAAACTAATTGCTGTATACTTATTTCTTCTCACATTTCAGTAGTTCATACAGAGTCCACAAAACACTCATTCTAGACTTCATATGAGGCAAAAAATAAGGTTGTTTTAACCCTGAAATATACTTAATTTCCTTCCCAATAAGATAGACTCTTCTTAAGGAAGCATTTCTTCTCTCGTGTAAATGTGTACTATGCACAAAATAAACCATATTACTCACACTTAGTCTACTTATTCATTTGGAATATGGCATGTAGACAACCATACCGTATTCCAGCAAATAAAGAAGAGCCACAGATTTAGTTCTGAACTAAGGAATCCATTACACATCTGAGTAAATATGACTCTGTCTAAATAGCCCAGTGCTTCGTAACATTGAATTTGGCTGACCGTTTTCTGGGGCTAGCATTAAAGGACAAAGCAGCACGTGAGAGCTGCAGCGTTACTGGCCAGCCCTGCCTGCCTGCCTGCCACTCTCTGTAAGTGAGCAGCCAATGGAACGTCTGTGCTTATGACAGTGTTCCAAGCAGCCCATCTCTCTCCATTTAATGTCTATTTGGCAACTAATGCCTTATTTATCTTCAATTCATCCTCTTTATGCCCACTGCAGATGTCTTATTTAAGACTTGCATCATTTTCTCCTTTCTTTTCAATTTAAATGTTTTGAACATAAAGACATGGGTTTATTTCTGGGCTCTCTCTTCTGTTCCATTGATCTCTATGCCTGTTCTTTTGCCAGTACCAAGCTGCCAGGCTGTTTTGATTACAGTGGGCATGTAGTATAGTTTTATACAAGGTATTGTGATCCCTCCAGTTTTGTTCTTTTTCTCAAAATTGCTGAGGCTGTGGAGAATATGTGGTTCCATATACATTTTTGGAACACTTGTTCTGATGCTGTGACATATGCCATTGGTATCCTGAGAGCAGAAGCGTTGAATCAGTAAATTGCTGTGGGCAGTATGGACGTTGTAATGATGTTAATTCTTCCAGTCCGTGAACACAGTATGCGCTTCCACTTATTTGTACCTTCCTCAGTCTCCTTCGGCAGTGTCCTAAAGTTTTCTCAATATGGGTATTTTACCTCCTGGCTTAAATTTATCCCCAGGCATTTTATTTTCTGTTTGCTATAGTAAATGGGACTGTTTTCTTAGTTTCTCTTTCTCACAGTTCATTATTGGTATATAAAAATGCCATCAATTTCTGAATATTGACTTTGTATCTTACTACTTTGCTGAATTCATTTATTATGTGTTCAATTAATATTTGACAAAGGAGGCAAGAGCACACAATGGAATAAAGACAGTCTCTGCAATAAATGGTGCTGGGAGAACTGGACTGGTACATGCAAAAAAAATGAAACTAGACCAGCAACTTACACCATACAACAGAATAAACTCAATGAATAAAAGACTTAAATATAAGTTGTGATACCATAAAAATCCTAGAGGAAAACATAGACATTAAAATTTCAGATATCTCATGTAGCAATGTTTTTGCTGATATATTCCCTAGGACAAGGAAAACAAAGGAAAAAATAAACAAGTGGGATTACATCAAATTAAATGGCTTCTGCACAACTAAGGAAACCATCATCAAAATGAAAAAGGAACCAACTGCCCAGCAGATCACTTGCCAACAATACATTGGACAAAGGTTTAATCTCCAAAATTTATAAAGAATTTATATGACTCAACACCAGGAAGACAAAAAATTCAACTAAAAAATGGGCAAAGGACCTGAATGGACATTTCTCCAGAGGACATGAAGAGGGCCCAGAGACATATGAAAAGATGCTTAATGTCACTAGCCATCACAGACATGCAAATTAAAACCACAATGATCTATCACCTCACACTGGTGAGAATTGCCACCGTTAATAAATCAATAAACAAATGCTGGTGAGGATGTGGAGAAAAGGAAACCCTAGTGCGCTATTGGTAGGAATGCAGACTGGTGCAGCCACTGTGGAAAACAGTATGGAATGTCCTAAAAAAAAATTTAGAAATGGAACTGCCTGTTGATCCAGCAATTCCATTGCTGGGAATATACCTGAAGAATACTGAAACACCAATCCAAAAGAACCTATGCATCCCTATGTTCGTAGCAGCACAATTTACTATAACCAAGTGCTGGAAACAGCATAAGTGCCCATCAGCAGATGAGTGGATAAAAAATCTGTGGTACATTTACACAAAGGAATACTACACAGCAGAGAGAAAGAAGGAAATTCTAGTTTTTGCAGCAGCATGAATAGAACTGGAGACTATTATACTAAGTGAAATAAGCCAGTCAGTGAAAAATAAATAAAATGTGATCTAATGTATAAGAGGATTCTAAAGAACAAAATTAACTAACAAGCAAAATAGAACCAGAGACATAGGATCATGGAACAGACTGACAGCTCTAAGAAGGGAGGGGAAGCCGGGGCTGACCAAAAGGTGGTGAAGGGACTAGTCAAAGAACATGTATGCATCACCCATGGACATGGACAACAGTGTGGGGGCTGACTATGGAAGTGGGGGGCGGGCTGGGTGCAGGGGAGCAAAGGGGGGAAAATTGGGACAACTGTAATAACATAAACAATAAAACATTTAAAAATAAATTTAAATGTTTTATATTTTGAAATAATTTTAAATACATAGAAATAGCCAGAATTGCCAGATTTTCCTTCAGCCAGAATACCCAACTGGTATCATTTTACCACACTTGCCCCACTGCACCCCTGTCACCCTCTCCACAGATACATATGCATATACTGAGGTAACGTACACACAATGTGTATATATGTATGCATACACATACACACCCAGGGGTGTTTGTATTTGTGTGTATGTGTATTTATCTATATCTTAGTCCATGTCAGAACCTTCAGAGAACAAGCTGCAGATATGAGCCCCCATTGTCCCTAAATACTCCCAAAACTCCAGTGTATTTTACTCTAAAACTAGAACATATGTCTACATAACTACCATATAACCCTCCAAATCAGGCATTCAACATTGATATATTACTACCAACTTCTCGGACTCCATTGCAAATTTGCTTACAGTTCCACTATGGTTGATCACAGATGGCAGTAATAGCTTTGCCCGTGCTCCCATTGAGATGTGATATTTAATGTCCCACTCCTTGAATCTGGGTGACATTAATGATTGCTTACCAATACAATGCACAGAGCTCTGAACTGCCATGTAAGAAGCCTGATTCCATGAGACCACTATGCTGGAGTGGCCACAGGTAAACACTCCTTTTGACAGCCTCAGCTAAGCCCAGCCTCCCAGCCATCCCTGCCAAGTCTCTAGACATGACTGAGGACAAACTGGGCTCTCCATTCCTGCCCACCTGCCAGTGTTCAATACCTCATTGCACAGAAGAATTGCTCACATAAGCCTGGCAAAAATTTCTGACCTAAAATGTCATCAGATATAATACAATGGCTATTGCTTTCTCTCACTAACTCATGGGGTACCATCTGGCCCAGAAATGAGTAATCAAAACACCTCACAATGTCTCATTCTCATTTTTCTTTCTAGTCCAATATCCTAGATACATGCTCACATTTTGTTATCCTGTATTAGATTCCTTCAATCTGGGACAATTCTTGAGTCTGTCTTTCATGCTCTTACAGATTTGAAGAAAACAGGCCTTATAATGTGTAGAATGGTATTTTTTCACTGGGTCTATCTGAAGATTCCTCATGACTAGATTTGGATCATGCGTTTTGGGGCAGGAAAACCAGAAAAATGATGTTGTGCTCTCGGTGGTGCATCACATTCATTAGGAAGCACACAAGGTCAATGTCCCAACACCAGTGATGTGAATTTTGATGATCTGGGTATCGTGGTATCTAACACCTTCCTCCACTTGAAACTCTCAAGTTCTACAGGCAGTTGATTCACATTTGGTGAGGAGGTAGTCCAATATTATAGTGATATCCTGCTTCTCAACGTCTACCTACCAGCCTTAGCATTTGTGGACAATTTCCAAGTAAATCATCCTCACCTGATGGCTGTCAAACAATGATTCTCTATTTCCAACATTTATTGGCACTCTACTCTGAGGAATCGCTTTCCATTTACTTACTTGATTACTTATTAATGTATATTAGCATTTATTAATAGTTTTTATTTTATTAAATGAGTGGTAACTCACTGCTATCTGTATTTTGATACAGAAGTCACCCCCAATTTGTCTATTGGGAGTCCCTGCAAATGGGCTATTTTTGTCCTTTTGGGACATCTGAGGACTGACCGACTTTTTTGCACAAAATACTTAAGGCAGATCTAAAACCTTACCTGCTCCCATCCAGCCATTTCCTTTAATGGAGAATGGTATTTAGAAGGCAAGTTTTCTTTTTTCTGGGCACTCACTGCTCATGGGGCATCACTGTTTCTAGGTTCCCTCAGAACTAGGAAACCTATGTATCACCTCTCCATAATTTTATATATGTAATATATGTTAGGTTGGCCAAAAAGTCTCTATGGTTTTCATTCCACAAAATAAAAGGCACATTTTTTTCATTTTTACCAATAACTTTATGGATTTTGATATTTTGAGTATGTTGGCCATCTCCTGCTATTGATTTCTTATGGTTAGAGGCCAGGGGTGCTGCTAAACATCTTCCAATGTGTAAGACAGTCCCACAGCAAAGAATTATTTGGCCAAAATGTCAATAGTACCAAGAAACTTCACAAACCACTTTTGACACATTCAATCAGTCACTGCAGCTTCTCCATACACTGCACCAATCTATTTTGCATTTCAGTTGCATTTTTACATTTCTTGAAATAATAAAACATAATATGCTGAAAATGTTGCATATCTTTTTCCATCTTCAATATTAAAATGGCTGCATAAAAATTCACCAACTTTGATTTTTTTAAATGTACGTTGATATGACGGCTATCACAATCTAATCTAACAACATTGAGGTTAAAGACAACTACGCACTACTAGAGCCATCTTACAGAAAACATAAAAACATGAACTTTGTGGCCAATGCAATGTGTACATACTATGAGTTCACAGTGAGGCTCATTTTATCATCTAATATTTAAAGCTTCTTCCAAGTCTTCCCAATATCCACAATTA
>VMDR010032199.1:0-11789 GCA_007922815.1 Macrotus californicus
CTTGAGATTCAAAAAGTTCTTCATTTTGAGAATAAGAAATCATATATATGACACTTTTTTTCTAGGAACAAAGTAAACAGGTACAGAACAAAAGTGTTACAGAATGCAATTATGATCTTTACTGAAACATTTCATGAAGTCCACAGTCAACAGGAAAAATTAAAAGAAATTTCCCAGATATAGACCTCAGAATCCTGACAGTAAAACTAAAGGTTAAAATTGCTATTTACAATCACTAATCTTTTCATCATTTATGAAAAGAAAAAATTCTTAAAATATGGTCAATTAGCTTCCTTTCTGACAGTCTGCAGTCCTTGGCACTGGTTCAAATACTGCATACAAAACAGAAGTGTTATTTCCCACAAAGAGAAGTGAATTTAATGAACAATTGTGAGAATTGTGGAATAAATCACTCCATACCCCAGATTCAGGAAACAAACTTAATGACATATATCTAGATAAATGTATATAATTTTAAATTTAGAACTTTATTATCAATGCAATATAATCTAAAATTTCATGTCTTTGCAACTAAAAATGAGTACAAATACTTAAAAGGAAACAATAGTTGAATTCTCTATATATAGATTAGAAATTACAGGGGTCTATTTAAAACCATGCAAGTGTTTGCATTTTCAGATAATTGAAATAATCCATGCAATCTTTCATGTCTGATGAACAATAGTATCACTCTATCTGTATTTTGGATTACAGATGGAATAGGAAAGTACATATTTGCCTAAGGTCTTCCAAAGAGTAAACGAAGAGCCAGGAATGAAATGTCTCTTATTCATGGTTCCAAATCTTTTACTTCCTCTGCTTGGTAAGATGACAGCCTCCTTCCGCTGAGCAGTAATTACATAACTCTCATCAGTTCGAATAATAGTCTATGAATGCATATGCCCTACAAATTTAAAGTAGCATTATTCCAAACCTGTGTTCTTTATTTTTTTGGAAATAACTTACTGGTTAAAAAAAATACAAAAAATAATACACTAGCCCTGGCTGGTGTGGTTCAGTGGATTGAGTGCCAGCCTGAGAATCAAAGGGTTGCAGGTTCAATTCTCAGACTAGGACACATGCCTGGGTTGCTGGCCAGGTCCCCAGTAGGGAGCACATGAGGCAATCACAATTGATGTTTCTCTTCCTTTCTCCCTTCCACTCTCTAAATAAATAAATAAAATCTTTTTCAAAAATGAAAATGACACACTAAATTAGACTTTTCTGAATAACCAAATGATTCCAGATGCAGTGAGCACAGACTTGATTAAATAACACACTCTAGACTTCAAACTTTCATTGTTCTTAAATAAACTTCCTCGCAATAAACATTATGCAAATACCAGCAATGAGGGAAAACCACTTCTGAAAACTGCAATGTGCATTTAAGTAAACAGATATCGGACACAGAAATGTGCTTTTCTCATTCTATTAAATGATTTCTTTCTAGAAACTCCAAAGTCAGGATATTGATATACTTAAGAACATTGATTGCAATGCCGAATAAACTAACGTAGAAAGTGGAATTTTATACATAATGTACAGATTATAATCTAATAACTGACTGCCATTTTAAAATATATTTTTTGGATTTTCCTGCTTTTGGAAAAAATTTAGACAAGCTCTTTGTTGTTTTGGTTTGGGTTTTGGTTTTCTTGGGTAGTAAGTCCCTGTACAGGCCATTCCTCACTCATTAAACACAAAAAGATAGACCTCCCACCTGGAGAAAGTAAAGGAGCTACTGAGAAAGCTGAAGTCCTATATTAACCACAAAAATTATAGAGGAGACTCTCCCCAAACAAATTACCGGCATGTAATATGTGCTTAGTACCTCAACTTGCAGTTTTGGCTCAAAGAGCTGTGTTTGCTTTTTGAGTAACAGCTCCATTAAGGAAAATCTTTGCATCTGAAAAAAGAATCCCTTCTTTCTTTTTGAGGCTATAAAAACTGATTGTTCCTTCCAGAATGCAAAGGCAGAATCATCCTGTCTCCACTGTGAAAGTCAAGTAGTCACAGAGAATAGGCAGGTAAAAAAAAAGAAGTAGGAAAGTATAATCCTCTGGAAGTGGTGGTTACTGTGTCCATTCGTATTTGGAAAAATATATACACTTTCAAGCAGCATATGAATTCTTTAAAAAGTTTAATTAAAAATGTTGGGTAAGGCAGATATAAATAGAAGTTTCCATAATTCCTTTCAAATCCAAGTGTACCATCTCCCATTCCCACTGCTTGTGTACCCACCAGGGAGAGCCCTGATGCAAATTTCCCGGTAAGGCTAAATGTGTTACGACTCCCTCTTCTGGGTAAGCCATTCTATTTGGAGACTCTATCCCAAAGGGATACACAGGCTATTACAGGCATTTTCAAATTTTGGCCCCAGGTAACATAACACAATTTAAAAATCAATATTTAACTTCAGGCCACCGACCCAGGCAATGATCTCCTTTCTTATCTGTTCCCATTCTGGGATTTTGAGTACATCATCTGTGGCAGACACATATACCACAACCTTCTTTCTTTCTTTCACTCATTTTTATCTCACTATTTTCCCTTTATTTTTTTTATTCCTTGCTACATTTAGACACAGGAGAGAAACTCATGTTTACTAAATTTTTATTTTTCTATATGGTGTTTGTGGTGAAGGAAACATCTACTGATCTTCACATCTAATACCCTGTAAACTCAAAAAGATTTAGGATTGTGGGCTTGTTTCTGACAGGTTTCATATTCTTTATTCTTAAAGTTGATATGTTATTTTTTTTGAAATATTAAAATATTAGAAAATGGAAAATCTTACAGAAATTTGTTTCATTTCATGTATTTACTTCATTCTGTTGAGGAATACTTTATATACAATACAGTACATGCAATGTAAGTGTGCAGACTGATGAGTTTTGACACTGAATACACAGCAGTCAAGACACAGAACATGTTCCTTGTACCCTTTGGCAGTAAATACCCACACCCTGTACCCCTGATTCCAGGGAAGCATGGTTTTCTGTTACAGAACTTCACATAAATGAAATTATATACCACATACTCTTTTGTGTTGGCCGCATTTCTCTTAGCATAATGTTTGTGAGACTTATGCATTTTGTTGTTTGCATCTTCACATCCATAGATGGTATTCCATTACCCAAACCACAGTTTGTTTATCCATGCACTTATCGATGGCTACTTGGCTTGTTTCCATTCGGGGGTTAATATGGATAAAACTGTTGGTTTCTAGTTCTAGGTTGGAACATATGTTGTCATTTCACTTGGATCAATACCTAGGAGTGAAATGGCTGGATTGTATGGTAAGCATATGTTGCCAAATTGTTCTCCATAGGGTTGCACCACATGATCTTCCACCAGCAATGCATGCGAGCTGCAACTGATCCGTGTTCTCTCCAATACACAGTATTGTCAATCTTTTTAATTGCAGCCATTCTACTGGCTGTGTATTGCTATCCCATAATGGTTGTACTTTATATTCCCTAATAAATAATGCTGCTAAACATTAATATGGATATAGTAGCATACACATTATTCTTCCTAGAAAGTTGGTAAATACAATCTTAAAATATTAACACAGGGATATGTCAATTAACCATAGGTCTCAATGTCAAAAAAGATTTGAACCTTCTACTATTTTTCCATGATGCAATATAATATGGAATTTATTAATTATCTTGTATTAATAAATCATTTAGACAATAATCAGGTCTGAAATTTGTCCTTCTAATAATTTTTAAAGTTTATATGGCTGTAAAATTTATTGGCACAAAGTGATTCATAATGTTACATTTGTTTCTTGTTAATACGTACAAAATCTGGAGTTTTCCTTCATTCCTGGTATTGATCATTTATGTCCTCACTCTTTTGTTCTCTATCAGTCTAGGTATATCCGAATGGACCCAAAAATCAATGAAGACTCTGAAGTCTGAGCAGTCAGATTCCAAACCTCCCAGGCCTGAATGAAGTCTGGGAATTGTTTAGTTTACAGATTACTGAATAATCTTTGCCTGACCGCACAGACTTAATTCTTCTGCAAGTTTTGCTTAGTAAATAGCAGCAGGCTCCAGGGGACCCATATACAGATTTCAGGAGCTCTGTATTCTGCATAACTCCACTCTCTTGAACAGCACATCCTCTAACCTGCAGCCACCTCAGCCTCCCCGAGCTCTGCCCTCTGTCCCTTTCGCTCAGTTTGAGTTTAGTTAAGTTCTGCTCTCCCTTCCTTGCCCTGCAGTCTGGAGAGCGCCTCTCAGCAGAAAGCTGGCCTCATTACAGGACACACCTCATTTGTTTACCTTATTTCAGGGCTCGTAGTTCATGCTACCTGTTGTCCCACACTGGAGCACAGATGTGTCATTTTTATGCTTGGTTTTGAAAATGTTTACGGGAAAATGGCAAGTCTGGTCTCAGTGACCCCATTGCAGCCAGGAACAGAAATCTTCCAGGAATTTTGAACCACCTTATTCTTCCTCAGATAATTTACATAGTATAATGAGGCCATCTTTCCTTATGTTAGCCCTGTATAAACAAATAATAAAATAAGGCTTAGAGGTTGAAAATAAATAAATAGGAGTGTCAGTACCTTACAGAAGTGATTCCTAGAGTTCCTCAATATAGCAAAGTACGTTTAAAATATAATTGTTAAAACTTTCAAGATGACAGATTTTCTCTGTTTTAAAACGTGACTGGATGTATGTCAATCTAACTATAATATAATTCATCAGAAGTTATTAACCATAAAAATTTAAGAGGGCTTCAAATTTTCAGTTAACACTGTCCACCTTTATTCACTTTAAAATCCTAAAAATGTCTTCTACAGACAATGTTTCCCGTGCTTCGCTTCATGGTAACAGTACTTTCAAAGGTTACGAATGAAAAGTTCATCAGTTTAATATTTGATGCTGGACTCAGCTAAACTTCCTAACATCTTCCTTTTACTGCCATACATCTATCATATGGCTCCCTATCAAGTCTAAGAGATTTGAAGCTAATTAGGCAAAAAGAGCCAAGTTTCTTTCCTCACTTATGTGTTCCTTTACGTCTAGGAGAACATTTATGGTGCTCTTCACCCAGCTCCCACCTGCGGCTGCAAGTAGAGGACAGGCCTGCTCCCTCGGCTTCTGTGCAACAGAAAACCGTTGCAGAAAATTACACAGCACTCTAACCTCTACACTGCCTTCTGCAAAGAATATCTCACAGTACTTTCAACACGGTTTTGTGTTCCTTTACAAATGCATAAACAAAAGAGTGACCCATGCCAGGAAAAAAAAGCATGTATACTCTATGTGCCATAACATGTGTACATGACTTCTGCCCTGGGCAGTAGTATTTATAGTGAGCCGACAGCCCATCAAACCTCCCTTTTTGTGTGTATATGGTGCTTTCTGCCTCCCCTCCTGTGTTTGCTCTGTGCCGTCTCTGTTTTCTGACCCACATCCTGCTGGTGGAAAGAGTTTTCTAAAATTTAACTTTTTGGTACGAAGGCTAATCTTTAGATTAGGACCTCAGATAAAAAAAAAAATAGTCCCCAAATTCCACTAAAGTTATGACTGTCAGATGCCTCTAATATAATAGTTTTTTCTTAACTCCTTCAATTGCAGTTTACATTCAATATTGTTTTACATTACTGTCAGGAGTACAGCACAGTGGTTAGACAGTCACCTATTTTACAAAGCGTTCCCCCGTCTATTTCCAGTACCCACCCGGCATCATATCTAACATAATATTTCTGAGCATGCCCCTGGGCTAATGCCGCTAAAGGTTTAACCGCAAAATCAGTTTTTATCACTGTCTAGGAAACTACTGCAGTCTGAGGCATAATTGAAATGAGAAGGCACCCTGTCCAAATGGTAAAGGTAAAAAGATTAGCAAAATGTTCTCACTGATTAAAAATAAGTCCTATGTTTGAAGACTTGTTTTGGTTAATAAATTCTGATTCAGTTATTAATAAAGGTGATATCTTTAGTAAGTGAGTTTGACCAGTACAGCTAACATGCTAAATAAAACCTGCTCAACTCCTATATTTTCACTGTGATTTGTAAATACAAATGTGGGCACATCTTACATATCTCAACATTTTCATATTCCCAAGTGGACTATTCAGAAAAAAACCTGCAGCATAGAATTGGGCAGCTGTGTCTGACAGTGAGTGTCTAACGCAGTCTGCTTGGTGAGTCATTGGACTCCTTGCTAGAAGCAGGGGGAGCAGACCGCGGCTTCTGTTGTTTCCCTTTCCCCAGCACGGCAATAAATTTAAACCTGATGGTGGCATTTGAAAGCTAAAGCATAGGCATCCTTCTCCTGACTAAAATTGAAGTATTAGCAAAGGTATAATGTTATATGGCTTAATATATTTAGTTAATTAACATATCATGATTCAAACTGGAAAGTATCTGTTTTCAAAGATAGAGTTAAATCATTTTTAAAAAATGATTTTTAATACAATTTGAACCAAAACAATTTTTATCTCTGCACAGAAAACTGGTCGTATTCTAAGACTTATGTTTGCTTTTTGGTTGAGACCATTTAAAAAAACAAGTGGCAACAAAATATTTCACTCTAATGAATACTGCTGAATTTCCAAATTTACTCGGAGGTTTTAAAATATATATATTCATTGCTCAAATGAAGAATAAAATTGTTCTGGATATTCATATTCATAATGGGAATCAAGAGAAGCTGATTTCACCATGAAAAGTATCTTATTCATCTTGTTATTTTAGATAAAATCTCAGCAAGAAAAAATGAAACAGAATAATACAGTTTATAAAAATGCATTTTTAGCATCATTTTGGTAAATAAAAATTGAAAAGTTAGTTCTTTCCCAAAATAAATATCTGCAGGTAGCAGTAAAATTATAAACTGTTTCTTTATAATAAAATACAGGATCTCTTTCTTGTACCGGTATAGTGATACCCATGTGACAACTTACTCTGTTCTTCTATACTTATAAGGATATTTGCCAGAATATTTTTAAGAGCACAAATTCTGACCGTGCCCACAAGAGATCTCAAACATGTTCATATCACATAGTTCTCTCTACACAATGCAATGAGCAATTTCAGTGTTTCTTGTTTATTTGACCAGTGTTTTTATTTGGGTTTTGGAAGAAAGACCCGTGGAGTCCAAAAGCAGGGAAATCATCAAATGATGTCAGCTCAGGCTGCTCTGAAACAGTCCAGTCCAGCTCGTGCCCACTAGAGTGACCTCTACAAAGGACCCTGCACTGCACTGCCCCTCCTGCAATGAACCCAACTTACGCTCTCCATCTTGTAGAACTTTTGATTGTATACTCTTGGGCTTTTCCACATTTGTAACTGGAGTACTCACAGCTGGCCCCACATCCAACATTAATTAACCCATGTTATTCTCACTTCCTAGTAAAGTGACTAGTAGTTGATTAGTTGATTTTTTGCTTGTGCCCTGCTTTGTTCCAAAAAAAGATTATAAAGTGAGTGTAAAAATGCATTATATAATATTTAATGTATATTGCATATACACATATATAAGTATATAAATATGTACATAAATGTAAAAATGCACACATTACTAAATGAAATATATTAAAACAAGAGAATGATGGGAAAAAGAGGTAGAGGTAGTAAAAGCAGGAAAGCAATATGGAACCTTGAATTAATGTAGTAAAATAATTCCTGAAAACAATTTAATTTGGTGAAGGTGAGTCACAATTATGGTTTAAAGTTTATTTAATAAATAATATAGAAAACGGATAGAGTAAATTGCATAATTCCCAGTGTTTTTAGGGACAAAACAAACAAGTGGGGCAGCTGTGGCTAAGCTGCCCTCTCAAGAGGATGTCACACAGTTAACATGCTTTGGAAGCCAGCACTCTGAGTTCAAAATCTGCCATGTCACTCACCAATAATGTCGCTCTGGACATGTTACTGTACCTATCTGTGTCTCTTATTCTCCATCTATCAAACAGAAATAATAATAGCAGCAATGCAGTCATTATTGGGTTGCACTGAGAATTAAATGAATTACTTTACAACAAGTACTTTGCAGTTACCTGATACGTAATAAAATCAATACACACAATAAATGGGGTGAATTATTACATTTAGTAATTTTCATGTCTAAAAACATGGAAATATAGTTCTGAAAAGGACTTCTTTATATCTGTAAGTGTACGTCTTAAAATTATAAACAGCATTGGACCCAGAGTTAAGATATCTAGTTCTAACCCTGTTTCTTCTAGAGTCTGATCGACACCATTGGCACTAAATAAATGGCTCATTCATTTACTCTCTCAGATTTTCATTTCCTCATCCCCAAAGACTGACTGAACAATCTCAGGATTTGTGCCAGCTAGTGTTTTCTTTTCTTGTTGAGGCAAAGCCTGCTTGTTGCTGCTGTGTTGCAAACAAATACTTTAACAAAAATAATATAGATCAAAATCAATCTGAGAAGAGATAGCAAAATAAAGATTACTCTGAAAATATTACTGAGACAGAGAACTTCAAGTTTAGTTTCATACAGGGAGCAAATTACTAGAAACCAAGAAAACAAAATGAAGAAAATGGGAGCATCAGCCCCATGGAAGACACTGGCCTCACATTAGCAAACCTGGACAGCATGTCAATTATTATTTGTCTTCCCACTTAGGGAAAACTCATAAATAACGGCTTATTTTAACATTGTAGACAACTTTATTCATGACAAGCTGTCAGAAAAAATGAATTCAATTCAGTGGAATGATATAATTCAAAAATGAAAGACTTCAGCTTATGATGTTATAAAAGCAAGGATTATTTTGCTTCTTGAGAAGTGCTTATAGCTTATGAGATTCGGTTGACAAGAGGGTATGCAACATATGTTTCTTATTATATTTTATTTTTGAGGTTTGTTACTACAGTAACTTTGTTAAAAAAGAATATTCATTAATGTCTAATAAAACGTGCATCCAGATAGAAAGTCCTAAATTTTACATATTTACTAAATACTTCACTGTATTAGAGTCTCTACCGTGTATTTCAACAATATGAAACCTATGTGTGACTACCCTCAAATCACTTTTTTAATATACTTTAGCCAGACCATTTCAAATGACCTCCCTTTTCTCAGTACCTTTTGCAAGGGTTCAGTCAGTTCCCTGTCACATCAAGCAGAATGAAGGCAGGCGTGGCTCGTGCCCTCCAGGAGGCCACTTGAAGACCTGAGAGCCCAATAGCTGCAATGGGATCACTGCATGGGCAGGGCATGGACTGCAGATAGATGTAGCAAAGACTTGGGGAAAACGGGAAAGGGACCAAGTCCCAAGGAGTCACTGACTGACCCTGACCACACTGAGAGTAGATGCAAAAGGGCATCTGCCAGACATTAGCAGCAAATGTATATAAAACACTCAGTGACGAGGAACAACAGATAGCATCTATCTCCTCAGAAATGGACTGGAAGATCCCTCTCTTAATGGCAATGGAGAGACAGGGAGCTACCCAAATCCAAATGTCACCTTGGGAAGTACAAGAGGAAAGAAAGAACTAGAGTGGGAGCTGGACTTTTACTTGACTGAGTATTTATCCCCAAAAAAACCCCACAAAACTTGAAAAAATCAAAAACATTTTTATAGGAAAGTTTAAGCCATTCTTCTAAATCTGACACTAACTAAAAACCTGTGGGCTCTCAAATTCCTTATGCATTCAAGTTAGTAATGTCTTCATTTTCAACCCACTTAGTGTTATTTTTCTAACTAAACCTAGAAAATACATACCATTAAACTAGAGTTAGCTACTGAAAAATAATTCAGTCTAACATATTTCCAAATTCAAAAAGTAGAGAGGCATTAGTTACTGTCAATGACGCCAGTGAGATGGCAGTTCCGGTGCTGTCACCACCTTGTCTTAGTCAGTGAGAGCTGATGTAATAAAACACCCCAGCCTGGGTGGCTTATACAACAGAAATTTATTTTCTCACAGCTCTGGAGGCTGGGAAGTTCAAGGCCAGGGAACTAATACAGTTGGTCTCTGGTGAATTCCCACTTCCTGGCTTGCAAACAACCACCCTCTCTGTGTTGTCATATGACACAGGGAACAAGATAGCAACTCTCTGGCATCTCTTCTAATAAGGACATTATGACATCATGAAAGCCCCACCATCAGAACCCCATCTGAACCTAAGTACGTCCCAAAGGCACATCCCCAAATACCATCACATTGGGGGTTAGGGCAGCAACATATGAACTGGGAGAACATAATTCAGTCAAAACAAGGCCTAATCAAAAAGATACAGAAATTGCTACATTTACATATTATAAGTAAAAATAAGTAAGAAAGGAGACTAACATTTTATAAATGAAGGTTAAAAAGAGTTAAATATTAGAGACCCTGAAGTATAGACACATAAGTGCCTAAAGTTAAACTACTGTGTAAATCCCCATGTGAAGTCTGTCTGGCAAGGGACCACTGAAGTCAGACAGTGGACAAGGATCAGTTCCACTCACCCTAGTCAAAGCCCACAGTGTCTTTTAGACATCTCAGGACACGCTGTGACCCGCTTTATAAATGACAGCATTAGTTCCAGCAGTATCAAAATTAATACTTGGCTGGTCTCCAGATTCTCAAGGAATATATATAGGAATTTTAACAGTGCCATTTTAGGAACCTTGTCCTGTATCTTGAAAAGACTAAGAAACACATTTTCGGAAGCATTCAGGAAATCTTGTGAGTCACACTGCACTGTCATTTTTTTATATATTTTCTAACTTGTTACCGCAATATTTGTAGAATACCGAGCATGGTTTTTATATAGTATCTATTTTTAAAAAGAAATATCCTAGGGGTAGCCCTAGTCCAATGACAAAAGTTAAGTTGCAGAGTCATTGTCATATAGGGGAAAATTCACTTCCTGAAGAATCTAGACTTCAGAGAACAGTCCCTTAACTATCACTAAATAGCTGAATGACAATGTCTGTCACTTAATTTCTGATACAATAAGTTTCACCAAATAACCTCCAGGACCATTAGTTTCCTTTACCTCATTCTCTACTTGTTTTATGTGAATACTTAATATGATAATGTTAGTAAAACAATATTAAAGCCAGGAGGTAGTATATAGGTGCAAGGTGAAGTATTTTTTTCTCTCTCTTCTTATTAAGGTATCTTAAAATGCTCTGATTATTCTAAAACTAGGATAGGAATGGGGAAAATACAGGTAAAAGTTATAAATAGAATATAGCTGTGTCAAAGAATAGTTGAGTGTATATTGGTTTAAGGTTACTTTAGTTTTACTGTTTCAGCGGTTGCTAGAATGAACCTGTCACTTCTGAGAACTCTACCCTGTATTTCTTCCTTCTAAAATGCCAGACTTGATTAAGAAGGGCATACCATCCTGGAGAGCAGTATTTCTGATTGAATAATATCATGATTTCTGATGGTCTTCCTCTTTCCAAATAAGAAAACCTAATCCTAGAATAGATGCCTTGATCTCTTGGTATCAGCACCCTTAAAACTGAAAGTGTGTTTGTCTCTAGCTCTCTCCCTCCAATGACTACAGCCTTAGTTACTAAGCATGAGCAAGCCCACTTTTAGCCAGAAATGCTTTATAATTTAGACTTTTTAGATTAATAGAGAGGTATACATTGTGTAAGTTGTATAACATGTTAACTGAGAAGGGTAAGTTCAAAAAAATAAAGTATAAGTAAAAATATTTTTCCTTGGCCTTATCTTTGGAAAACAACATTCCATATTGACTGGGACAAAACATTAGAGACTAGATGTTCTAGAGGCAAACAGCAACAGACTATAACAATACGCGCTCTTCTGACTCTCTAC
>VMDR010032200.1:0-11783 GCA_007922815.1 Macrotus californicus
TTTGAAAATGTATGTCTTTTAGCTGGTTTTTAACCAATTTATATTTAATATAACCATTATTTTGGTTCTATTTTAATTTTATCACTTTATCAGTTGTTTCCTGTTTATCAGCTTTTTATTTCTCTGTGTCTACATACACATAATTTTAAGCTAATTGACTATTTGTTCTTTACACCAGTCAGTCCGCCAGTTTCCATCCAGATTTTACTCATCAAGCAAGCCACCAGCTGGCAAAAATCCCACAAACACAGGAAACTCACTTAGTGTCATTAACGTGGTCACTGTTCCATTCCCTTCCAGTTTTTATTGTTTTGGTCATATTCCCATGCCTTCAGATAGTTGTTTTTGATATTTTATCTATATTTTATCTTTGTTATCTGTGGAACAGTTTGCTCTATAGAAGCTACTTTCTCTTTTCCAGAAATAGAACCTAATTTTTAAAGATTATAACTACTCTCTTACAATGCTCCTCACTTACACATTGTCTGATGAGTCTGTTTAACATCCACCAGTTTGCAGCTACGGTTTTCTGAAATAATTCACTAGTAGGTCTGTACTTCCTTAATGGATTACTGCTTGTTTTAAAATCTACTATTGGTGGAATCATAAAGAGAAGTTTGCTAGATGATTTTTGTATACGTGTAAAGTATTTAGGATGCTGGTAAGAAAATGTATAAGCACTATTTTAAGTGCTTACCTTTGGATAGTATGAATATAAAGTGATTTTTTTCTTCTTTATGCATTTTAGAAATTTCCAAATTTCTATAACTAACCTGTTTTATAACTGAAATAAAGGATATTAATTTTTTTAATAAAAGGAATGAAAGGACACTAATATCTGCTGAATACCTATTATGAGCTGGGTCGTTGAACTAGGCACAATCCAGTTTTAAACTTTTATGATTTTTTTTAAACCAGAGGAAAATGTCTTTAAAATTAACTGTTAAGATATAGTTTAAAAGAATATTTATTTTCCATCCTAATATGTCTCTTGCTCTTTAATCAATAGGAGCCTTTCTATTGTCCTCCTTAGGTTAACATGTATAGGTAAATTCACAACACAAAGATATCTGGGATGCATTAATAGTTAAGGAAGACTAATGCTCCTTCAATATAACCAGGCATTAAATTTGACCTCTGGCAGTCTTGGAAAGGGACAATTTTCCTATTGTCTTCCTGATGTTCCTGAAGTACCTGAACTGTGTGGGATTTTGTCCTTTCTTCTAAAGAGCAATAAAAAGTTTCATTTAATTCAGGAACAATATCACCTTCCATCCAGCCTCATCCAATTTACCAGTTTAATTTTTCCTTCCCACTCTTTCAGAATACTTAAGTAAGATGAGGACAGTAAGTCCTCGCCTAACATCCTGGATAGGTTCTGCAACAGTAAGCGAAACCTGTATAAGGAAAACAATTTTATCACAGGCTAATTAATGTAAACCTGAGTTAAGTTTCGGTGGCATCTCATCAACATTATATAATGACATGACGATTAACTAAAAGCCTTTTATTTGAGGATCTGCTGTATATAAGACAGCAGAGCAAGGCTGAGCAAAGCAACTCTTTAGATCTCATTTCTTGAGAACCAAAAACAGCTTCTGTTTCCTTGCCCTAGAGTTTACCTCCAGTGCTTTCTAAGTAAAACTGCCTTGGCTTCCCTCTCCTAATCAGGGGAATAGTGATTAGATTGAGTCTTTTTTTACCTGAAGTATTTTGGCCCCTTATTTGAACCAGTCATTATGTCTAGAAGTGATTGTAACTAGAACTGCTATCATCGGATAAAGGACCTATTCCTTCAACATTACGAGTCATTAACTCCCCAAGACAAGATGTGACATGCCACAGCCCTCAAACAGTTTATCTAGGAGTCTCTTCTCAACAAATATAATCCCTTTTTACCTTTGTTCATGACAATTTTCTTTCTTTCACAGTGTCAAACTACCAGTTTTTTCAAAGTTAGCACTCCCTAGTTGGACCAAATGACTTTTTTCACTTCAAAGGGAGGTAACTACTATCCTTTCATTTTTATTGTGTCTTACTTTAATTGGTCTTCCTTAGAATAGCAATTTTAAGTAAATATATTAAAAATAGCAAGCTTGATACTAATCTCTATTAATGATTTCCATCCCATTGTTTTTGCTGGAAATTTTACAGTAGGAGGCTTGTTTGAATCATATGTACTACTTCATGTTCTGTGTGCACAATAAATACTTATACCACAGATATGAGGTCAGAATAATCCTGTGATTGGGGCAGTTTCATGAAAGTAAAAGAGAAGCAGGACACCTGCTGTTCAGTCTTTAATTCTTAACTTTATTTAAGTACCTGTGCCTACCCAGGAAATTATTAAATAAATTCTCTAGTAAAATTGGGATCATTGGTTCAAAATATCTCCATCCTTTACCCTCTAGTGGCTAGACCTATATAAAGCTATAAAATTGATACCAAAGTTGAAAAGAAGCACTTTTCTCTGAAGTCTGTAATTCCCCCTAGACAGTCTCATTAGCTAGAAACCAGATACAGCTTTCTGTAACCTAGTGCAAGGTTCTGATCAGAAATAAAATGGATCACGGTTCTTTTTCAATGGACATAAAATGTAACTAGGTGAACAATACAGGAGTTTATAGGAAAACAAAGCTGATAGACTCAGGGGAAAGATACATGATAGAAAATAATAGCTTTCTAGCAGTCTGATGTGACAACCTGAAGAATGGCCAAGGAAAGATATTCTAAGTTCAGGAACTGGCTGAGTAGAATCAAGGAAAGTGGGTTATGTAATTGCCAGATGTTATCTGAAGACATAAAGGCACAGACTCTTGTATTGGGTCTAGATTCTCTGCAGATGAGCCTTCTCTTAGTATAGAATAGCAAAGTTCAATGAGATAGTGCTTATCAAGAGTTGGTTTAAGATGAAAAAAGAAGGAAAAAAACTAATAAATATATGATGAGGTAGTAACTTCTGTATCTATTTTAAGGAAGAGTCCTGTTCTCTGGAAGACAGCCACATTGGGTCTAACACAGAATCATCTACATAAGTAATGAGAACCTAACCCATGGCCTCACTGAAGAATTGAAACAAATCAAGTGCTAAGGTCTGAGTGAATGGTGGGTAGTACCTAGAGAGGTGAGGCAAGAAGGAGAGAGACAATGGCTATAGGGGAATAAACTCATGAAGTGTGGGTAGTTAAAATTACTGTATTTTGCCATGTATAATGCACACTTTTTTGTCCAAATTTTTAAGGGAAAATTAAAGATGCATTATACATAGGTATGATGATTACATGTCATGGGTGTAATAATGGGCACAATAATCCCACATATAATGTGCACAAAAATGTGAGTGTGCATTAATCCTTTCAGTACGAGCGCTTTTTCCGCCGCGACACTCCCGCTGTACGAGGTGCAGCGCTGAAAACGCGCACATAGCACATGGTCAGTCCTCCTCTGTGTGAAGACTTTCCTAACCTTATATAAGATCTATGCTTAATAAAACAATGCTTTTTTCCAAGTGTTGTTTGTAACTTTAATATTAAGAGATAGTTATATAAAATTCTATCAATTATATAAGTAAAATTTATAAAAATTATATACAGATTATATACAAGATTATATACAAAACTATATACACTTATGATCCTCATCTAATACGCCAGTAAAACAGAATAGAATTTTACCAACTGTAGATGTTGTTTGCATGCATGGATTGCCACTTGGATGCCAGATATATCTGGCGCTTGTCCACACAGGTCATCAGATGGGCGCTGGATATATCCGGCACCCATACCGGAAGGGTTAAACATGGCAAAATATGGTGATTATTAATCTCTAGGTGACTCTCTACTATTGAGTTACAGAGCAAACTCACATTTTGTGATTACAGTCAATTCTCTTAAAAGTGCAGTTAGGAGAGACCCAAGATGGTGGAGGAGCCAGTGGAAGCTACACTACCTCCTCCCAGGACCAATCTGGAATTATAACTGAATTGTAGAGAAATCATCCAGAACAGCCAACTGAACACTAGCCAGAAAGAAGTCTTATAACAACAGACTGAAGAAACCACTTCACAACAAGACTGGTAGGCAATGTGGTGGAGGTACAGGAGGGCTGGTTGGGCTCCCATTGGTGGCACCTGAAGTTCTGGAGAGATATTTCAATGCCTGGAGGGTTCCCCCGAGAAGTGTGTAGTCTAAATCCCAAGCTGGGCTCCCTGGACTACATTACCAGATCTGGAAAGTAACCCAATAACATCCAGCAGTGAAAGGCAGCAGGGTTTCTGTCTGCCATGGAGAGATGGCTGGAGATGCAGAGAGCCTCTTAAAGGGCCAACACACAAAATTTTGTTTGTAGCCACTTACCCTGGGTTCCTGCAGAGGGAGGACAGAATGGACTACAGACACTTGAGGAAAGTCTAGGGCTGGTGGCTCTGGGGAGAGAACTGAAGGAACAGCTACCAGATTCCCTGTGCTGAGTCATGCCTAATATTGCAGAAGTCATCTTTCTCAGGAAGAGCACTCCTTTCCAAGTAGCATCAGCCTGAGGGGAAGTAGCACCACCCACAGGAATTACTCTGCCCCACCCTGTGGCACTTAAGCCCAACTGCTGATTACAGCTTGGTTAAATTAACAGCCAATCAGCCTGCCAGTTGATTAGTTTAATAGCTAAGGTGGAAAATACAAAGAAGAAACCAAAATGGGAAGACAAAGGAACAGATCCCAAATGAAAGAACAAGAAAATTCTCCAGAAGAACTAGATGAAATGGAGGCAAGCAATTTATCAGATAGAGAGTTTAGAGTCATGATACTCAACAGCCTGAAAAAAGACATAGAAACCATAAAAAAAGACCAGTCAGAAATAAAGAATGCAATATCTGAAATAAATAACCCACTGGAATAAACAGTAGGTTAGATGAAGCAGAGGATCGAATCAATGATTTGGAAAACAAGGTAGAAAGAACACACAGGCAGAGCAGCAAAAAGAAAAAAAAGAATTAAAAAAAATGAGGAGAGGTTAAGAAATATTTTAGAAAACATGAAGTGTAACAATATCCACATTGTAAGAATATCAGAAGGAGAAGAGAGAGAGCAAGGTATCTAGAACCTATTTGAAGAAATATGACTGAAGACTTACCTAATTTGGTGAAGAAAAAAGACACACAAGTCCAGGAAGCTCAGAAAGTCCCAAACAAGTTGAACCCAAAGAGGCCTACACCAAGCCACATCATAATTAAAATGAAAAGGCTTAAAGACAAGGAGAGCATCCTAAAAGCCACAAGAGAAAAGCAGGTAGTTACATACAAGGGAGCACCAATTAGACTGGCATCTGATTACTCATCAGAAACATTTCAGACCAAAAAGAAGTGGCATGAAATATTCAAGGTAAAAAAAAGCAAGGACCTACAACCAAAATTACTTTACCCAGCAAGGCTATCATTTAAAATCAAAGGAGAAATAAAGAGCTTCCCAGACAAGCAAAAGCTAAAGTAGTTTGTTAACACCAAACCAGTACTGCAATAAGTGTTAAAGGGCTTGCTTTAAGTGTAAACACTTGCTTTAAGAAGGAGAAAGAGAGAGAGAGAGGAAAGACAAAAACAGTGTAACCAAAAAATGGCACTACATGCATATCTATCAATAATCATCTTAAATGTAAAAAGCTTCAATACGCTCACCAAAAGGTATAGGGTAGCTGAATGGATAAAAAACAAGACTCATACAGCTAGCTCCTAGAGACCCATCTCAGATCAAAAGATATACAGAGACTCAAAGCAAAGGGATAGAAAAAACATATTTCGTGCAAATGGAAAGGAAAAAAAAGCTGGGGAAACAGTACTTATATCTGACAAAATAGACTTTAAAACCAAGGCTATAGTAAGAGACAAAGAAGGACACTATATAATGGTAAGGGATATAATCCAACAAGAAAATATAACCCTAGAAAACATTTACGCACCCAATACGGGAGTACCTAAATATGT
This sequence comes from Macrotus californicus, assembly GCA_007922815.1. Lineage (NCBI taxonomy): Eukaryota > Metazoa > Chordata > Mammalia > Chiroptera > Phyllostomidae > Macrotus > Macrotus californicus. The sequence continues at coordinate 5,972 of VMDR010032200.1, forward strand.
AAACCAAATTTTGATGGACATAAATGGAGAGATCGAAAAAAATACAGTCATAGTTGGGGATTTTAAAACCCCATTGACATCAATGGACTGATCTTCCAGGCAGAAAATCAACAAGGAGTTAGCAGCCTTAAACAACACACTAGATGAAATGGATTTAATTAATATCTTCAGAGCATTTCACCTCAAAGCAGCAGAATATATATACTTTTCAAGTGCACATGGAATGTTTTCTAGGATAGACCACATGTTAGGACACAAAACAAGTCTCAATAAGTTTAAGAAGACTGAAATTATATCAAGCATCTTTTCTGACCACAATACTATGAAACTAGAAAATAATCATAAGAACACTGAAAAACATACAAAGACATGGAAGCTGTTTAACATGTTATTAAACAATAAATGGGTCAACAATGAGATCAAGGAAGAAATCAAAAGATGCTTTGAAACAAATGAAAATAAGGACACAACAATCCAAAAGCTGTGGGACACAGGGAAAACAATCCTAGGAGGCAAATTTATAGCATTACAGTCCTATCCAAAAACAAGAAAAAGCTCAAACAAATAATCTAACTTCACACTTAAAGAAACTTGAAAAAGAACAACAAGCAAAGCCCAAAGTGAGTAGAAGGAAGGAAATAATAAAGATCAGAGCATAAACAAAATAGAATTTTAAAAATGATACAAAAGATCAATGAATACAAGAGCTGGTTTTTGAAAACATAAACAAGGTTGACAAACCTTTAACCAGACTCATCAAGAAAGAAAGGGAAAGGACCCAAGTAAATAAAATCAGAAATGAAAGAGGAGAAATAATTGACACCAAAGAAATATGATGGATTGAAAGAAAATAATATGAACAACTATTGGCCAATGAACTGAACAACTTGGGTGAAATGTATTAATTCTTAGAAACATACAATCTTCCAAAACTAAATCAGGAAGAATCAAAGAATGTTAATAGATAGATTATACCTAGTGAAACTGAAACATTAATCAAAAATCTCCCAACAAACAAAAGCCCTGGACTAGATGGCTTCTCAGGTGAATATTACCAAACATTCTGAGAAAAGTTAACACCTCTCCTCAAACTGTTTCATAAAATTTAAGAGAAAGATAGTCTCCCAAACTCATTTTATGAGGCCAGCACTATCCTAATTCCAAAACCAGATAAAGACACTACAAAGAAAGAAAGTATAGGCCAATATCCTTGATGAACATAGATGCTAAAATCCTCAAGAAAATATTAGCAAAACAAATACAACAAAGTATCAAAAAGATCATTCACCATGATCAAGCTGGACTTATTCTGGGAATGCAAAGTTGGTACAACATTCACAAATCAGTAAATATGATTCATCACATAAAGAAAATGAAGGATAAAAACATATGATCATGTCAATAGATGCATAAAAAGCATTTGATAAAATCCAGCAGCCATTTATGATAAAAACTCTCAGCAAAATGGGAATAGAGGGAACATATCTAAACATAATAAAGGCTGTATATGACAAACCCACTGCTAGCATCATACTCAATAGGCAAAAACTACGAGCATTCCCCTTAAGATCTGGAACAAGAAAGGGATGTCCACTTTTCCTTCTCTTATTCAACATAGTACTGTAAGTTCTAACCACAGAATCAGACAAAAAGAAGAAATAAAAAGCATCTGAATTGGAAAGGAAAAAGTATCATTGTCTTTATTTGCAGATGACATGATACTGTACATGGAGAACCCCAAAGATTCCACCAAGAAACTACTAGAACTGATAAATGAATTCAGCAAATTAGCAGGAACAAAATTAATATTCAGAACTCAGTTGCATTTTTATATGCCAATAATGAATTAACAGAAAGGGAAATTAAGAAAACAATCCTAGTCACAAATGCTACTAAAAGAATAAAATACCTAGAAATAAACCTAACCCAGGATGTAAAAGACCTGCACACAGAAAATTATAAGACACTGAAGAAAAAAACTGAAGAAGATACAAATAAGTGGAAAAACACACCGTGTTCATGGATACGAAGAATTAACATAATTAAAATGTCCATACTACCCAAAGCAATCTATAGATTCAATACAATTCTTATCAAGATTCTAATGATGTATTTCACAGAACTAGAACAAATATTTCAAAAATATATGGAACCACGAAAGGCCCTGAAAAGCAGCAGAGATCCTGAGAAAGAAAAACAAAGATGGAAGAATCATGCTACCTAATATCAAACTATACCACAAGGCCGTAGTAGTCAAAACAGCATAAAAACAGACATATAGATCAATGGAACAGAATACAGAACCCAGAAATAAACCCATACCTTTATAGTCAATAGTCAACAGAGGAAACAAGCACATACAATGGGCTAAAGATAGTTTATTTAATAAACGATGGTGGGAAAATTGGACAGACATGTGCAGAAAAAGGAAACTAAGACCACCTTCTTATACCACACACAAGAATAAATTGAAAATGGATCAAAGACTTAAATGTTAGACCCCAAACCATAAAAATCCTATAAGAAAACATAAGCAGCAAAATCGTGGAGATGCTCATAGGAATTTTTTATCGGATATATCTTCCCAGGCAAGGGAACAAAAGAAAAAATAAACAAATGGGACTACATCAAACTAGAAAGTATTTTCACAGCAAAGTAAATCATCAACAAAATAAAAAGACAACTCAAAGAATGGGAGAACATAATTACCAATACATCTGATAAGGGATTAATATCCAAAATTTATAAAGAACTTACAAAACTCTACACCAAAAAACAAAACCCCAATTAAAAAATGGGCAAAGACCTGAATAGACATTTCTCCAAAGAGGACATACAGAAGACCAATAGATATATGAAAATATACTCAACATCACAAATCATCAGAGAAATGCAAATTAAAACCACAATGAAATACCATTTCACACCTGTCAGAATGACTATCACCAATAAATAGACAAACAAGACGTGATGGCGAGAATGTGGAGAAAGGGGAACCCTTTTTCACTGTGGGTGGAAATGCAGACTGGTGTAGCTACTGTGGAAAGCGGTGTGGAGATACCTTAAAAAATTAAAAATGGATCTGCCTTTTGACCCAGTGATCCCACTTCTGGGAATATATCTGAAGGAACCCAAAACACTAATTCAAAACAACATAAACACCCCTGTGTTCATTGCAGCATTATTTACAATTGCCAAGATATGGAAGCAGCCCAAGTGCCCATTAATAGATGAGTTGATAAAACAACTATGGGACACTTACACAATGGAGTGCTACTTGGCCTTAATAAAGAAAAAACTTTATCCTTTGCAACGGTATGGGTGGACCTGGAGAACATTATGCTAAGTGAAATAAGCCTCTCAGAGAAAGACAAATACCATATGATTTCACTCATGTGGGATCTAATGAGCAAACTGAACTAACAAGCAAAATAAAAACAGACCCATAGATAGCAGTTTGAGAGCTAAGGGGTAGAGGGAGGTTTGGAGGTGGAAAAATTGAGCAAAAAGGCAAAAGGACTCATGGACATGGTGGATAACAGTGGGGTGATCGCTGGGGAAAGGAGGTATAAGGGGACTAAATGTAATGGAAAAAATACAGTAAATATTACATTAAAAATGAAGTTAGATGTGCTCTACTTCTCCAATATATATAATTTTTAAATAATAGTCTGGATTATGAACTAGAAAGCTAGTTATTACCATGTCACGATTTTATGCAATGGGGTTTTGTTTACTAATTGTTCCATGTTCTCTTGCCTTTCTTCCTTCCTTCCCTGGTAAATTTTCAGTAGCTCCAGGGCTGGATAAATACCATGTATTGCTAAACTTTGAGGGTTGATAAAACAAGTGTGACTCCTATTTTCTTATCTGTGTGGCCTTGAGCAAATGACTAACATCTCTAAGATTCAGATTCTTCACATATAAATGGAATAATTAGAATACCTGCCTCATGGGGTTGTATTGAGGTATAAATTATATAAAGTGACTAAAATGATGTAAAGAAATAAAACATTTCCATTTTTTTCAAATAGCACAGTATCTAATTTTGCTAATGTTGAAAATAGGACATGCCTATAGTTTTTTCTTCTATCACATATGCCTTTAGCTCTGCTGTGGAAAGCATATTGTATAAAATGTATTTTATTTGTCTGTTATCATATCATGTGAAAAGTTCAGGACTGATTTTCACCAAATTTGAGGTTATGTTTGGAATAGTATGACTGAAACTAAAGATTCAAAAATGTGATAGCGCTGGCCAGTGTGACTCAGTTGGCTGGAGCGTCATCTCAAAACCAAAAGGTTGTGGATTCAATTCCCTATTAGGGTACATACCTGGTTGTGGATTTGATCCTGGTCCAGGCATGCACAGGAGGTAACCAACCGATGCTTCTCTCTCACACTGATGTTTCTCTCTCTCCCTTCTTCTCTCCCTAAAAGCAGTGAAAGAATGTTCTTGGGTGAAGATTAACACACATACACACACCCAAAATGTAATAAACCCTCAGGGCATCTAAAACTCACTGGAAGAAGCAAGCCATGGGCAACAAGATGGAGTGGCAGTTGATTTGCAATTGGCCCCTTTCCACATTGGCAATTCCAGGTATAAAGACAGCAGCAGCACCAAATTATTTATTTTTTTATTTTAACGACAATACATTTATATGAGGATATGACCATGGGAAAGGTAAGTTACTATGTTAACAAATGAAAAATTCACATTATCTCAAATACTTGCAAATCCAAATCCAAGGAGAACTGAATTGGAATACAGTTTTTTTTAAAGAAACTGTTAGACCCCCACTGAGCTTCCTCAGCATTTTTTGGGCTCCCAGAACCTCTGTACCTCCCTCTCTTCTGCTACTTCTCCCAATCTGGGTAAGTAATACAAAGGCAGAGCCAGTTTTTAAGTTTAACTATGATTAGCATAGCTAATTTACATAATGCAGTGATTTTTAACCTTTCTTATCTCATGGCACACATAAACTAATTACTAAAATTCTGTGGCACACCAAAAAATGTATCTTTTGATGACTTGACAAAAAAATAGGTAGGATTTTGATTGATTTTCCAGAAGTAATAGTAGTAGTAATTACCTACCCATTTTGCTTCAAAGTGACTTTAAAAAAATCTGATGTCTATTCTTGTATATAAGGATTTCTGGTACCAAGAATTAACCAATGAGACACAGCCTTACTATGTGATGTGACCAATCAGATGCAACTCTATTATATGACCTGTATATTTATGGTTCAAAACAGGACATTCATAATGGATGGCTATTGTTGTGTTGGTTATTGTAATTTTTTTATTTGACAATCTAAGGGAAAAGAAGTCAGTACCCCTAACTAAATTGCAGGTATTGCATGTTTTAAAAACTCTTGTGGCATACTGGTTGAAAATTACTGATATAATAAACTGAAAAGAACCATTCAAGGACAAAGAAAAACATGTACTATAATTGAAGACACATAACATTCACTTAATCTATAATATGATTACTAAAAATGACATGTAAGTATTTATATAAAACATAAATATAGATATAAAATGTATAAATACAGTCACTAGGCAGTCATCAGAAAGCATACTAAGGTAAATTGCATATGCTGTCAAAATCTGTCATATATTATATTTCTATTTAATGCACCCAAATGCCCTAATGATTACTAAGTGGAAGCAAGCTGATAAGCTGCAAAATATGTTTAGAAAATTGGTCACCAACACTATATTAGAAATCTTTCAAGAATAGAAGTAAACAGGAAACAAGTCAGTCTAATTGTTTGCACAGTTGTAAATATCAAAATGTGCT
>VMDR010032201.1:0-11805 GCA_007922815.1 Macrotus californicus
CCAAGATATTGATAATTGTTAAGATTTTAGGCAATTTTTTCCTATCCACACTTTAAGTTTTCCTATAATTACACATAATCCATGCAAAAATTCAAAGAATCCCCAACAGTCTTGTATTATTCACATCTGAACCTGGCTGGGGTCTCTGCCCAGGGAAGTACGGCAAAGCTGTACTCAGAGTGAGTACTTGCCAAGGGCAGCTCGCCCTTGGGTGGGCCTGGTAACCCACTAGGTGTGAGGGGCTCTGCCCAGCAAGGGGAAGCAGGCAGAGAAGCTTTTGGGGGATCTAGATAAGAGAGTGAGAAATGGGGTGGGCAGCCTGGCAGGTGAGAATAAACCAGGACCTTAGAGATGGGCTGGAGACTCCTCAAGAGAGGCGAACCGTGGGAGAAAAGGGGAAGAGGCTCCCCGTGCTGCCTGTGGCTGCTGCTGACGCCTTGCTGGTTCTTGGACCAGTGTTAGTCCACAGACGTCCTTAACATCAACCCCAGTTTTGGGGGTGTTTTTGAGCGAGTCTCTGCATCTCACAGCAAAAACCAATGGAACCGCCTGTGCTCTTAGCGCTGCCTTCCCAAATGGATTGTGAGTTTCTTTAGGACAGTATGCCTTCCACATCATGCGCATACAGCTCAAGGCTGGCCTTCTTCTAGTTGTTCATTAATGCTTCATTCGTTCATTTCTTCACTCAGCAAATACGTAATGTGCATTTAGGGTGTGCTAGGTATAAGTACGCTTCTAAGCACCGGGGCTATGACAATGAATAAAACAGACAAAAAAATTCCTGCTGCATAGATCGGTAAAATATAATAAATAAAATACATAGTATATTGGGTCATAACAAGTGCTAATGAGAAAAATAGGTCAAGAAGGAGTGGAGGGAGGCCATAGTCAGGGAAGGCCCCCTAACAGAGAACGTCTGAGCAGAAGCCCAAAGGGCCGTGGAGGCCACGCAGCTACCTGGGCAAAGAGCATCCCAGGCTGTGGGAGAAGCCAGAGGAACTGCCTGGGTGTGTCTGAGGAAGAGCAGTGGCACCGACGTGGCTGGAGTAGAGTGAGCAAAGGGAGAGCAAGGCTGGTGGAAATGGGCCCATTGCCTAAAACATGATGACTAGAGGGCAAGGGAGGTGCAAGAAAGGCCAGAGGTTATTCCTGGGAGGAATATTGAGGGGAACCCCTGACCTCCAGCCTCATTCTGGAAAGTGAAGCCTGAGTCTTGGCCTTGGGTTCTATCTTTGGTGAGGAGAGGTTGGCGGGAAAGGGAGGGGTCAGATCCCGAAGAGCGTGTAAGGACTGCATTTCCTCTGAGTGATGGGGGAGACATGGGAAGCGTTGGATCAGGGGAGAGAGGTAATGTGACTCATAACAGATTGCCTAGCCTGCTGTGTGGAAAACAGGCCTAGGAAGATCAGGAATCGGGCTTTTGCAACAATGCAGGGGAGAGACGTGAATAGTGCAGACCAGGGTGGTGGTGGTAACGGAGCTCAGAAGAGGCAAGACCCTCTTCCAGCCGTGATTTGAAGGGGGCACACCACTGTAGACATGGCATCCTGAAGAGACATGACCCAGAGGAAGGCTGTGGCTTCACCTTCTAGTTTTAGAGTGGAGGTCAAGCTACCCTTCATCATGCCCCTCCCAGGACAACCACCAGCCTTTCTTCTGTAACATGAGTCATGGGAGTTTTAGATAATCAGGCATTTCCCGGGGCCCCTGCCTGGATGAATCTTCCCTTCAACCTCCTCCCACCATTTGTCCTCTCTGACTGCTCACCACCCATTGTCTGAAGTAATTGAAAGAACCACATTTTCCTTTTTGAGATCTCCTTATCAAGTCTTTGGCAAGTTTAGATGAAACAGCAAAATTTCCCCTTTAAAATCATTCCACAAGTTTTCTTTAAGATGAAAACCAGTTTCCCCACAGCCTTGGAGGGGAGCAGGGAAGGAGGGAAGGAGGGAAGGGAGACGGCAGGCATGCTCCAGGCCATTTAGTGGAGAGCTGTCCTCAGCTGAACCTCAGGACTGGGAGTAGGTATTTTTCTGAGCCATAAATCACTGCCGAGGAACATCAAAATGCGCCACGTGGCTCCAAGACTTAACATGCTTCCAAACACTGCTAGTAGCTTACTAGGAAGAGTCTTAGCTCCTTGGTAAGCATCTCACTGAGGCTGAAAAACACCTTCTGTGAAATCAACACTCAACCTCCCCGCTCCAGCTTCGCCCTCCGACTGAAAACTGCCAATCAAAGGGAGACCAAACAGCTGTGAAATGTGCATCGTCCCCATCTTTTTAGCTATTACCAAAGCATGCTGAGTATGAATTAGTAACAGGGAGAAAATTATGCTCAAAAGCATGCCAGGACTGGGGCTGTTGAACTTCTGAGTTAACCGGAAGTAATGCTAATAACGTCTGGAAACATGTGCTTCAATTGCTCAAGATCACTTTTCAGGAGGCGGGCTTTGTTGGAATTATCAGAATTTGGGGGGGGGCTGGGTTATGGTGGCCTACTTCATGTATGAATCAGACAAAATATCAGAGGTCTGATGGCCCAAACTCCAAGTCACATATTTTCTTCCTTGCCTGTGCACACTAGTTTTTTCTAAAGTCCATTGGCTTTGGGGTCAAATGAACTGGTTTGGAAATTTACCTTTACCATTTTGTAGTTGTATGACCTTTAACAAGAGGCTTAACATTCAACAGATTTTTACTGAGCACCTACTGTGTCCAGGCCCTGTAACCGTTGATGAGTATGTCATCCTTTGAGTCTTGGTCTCCTCACACTTAGATGGCACCAGTATCCCCTCCTTTGAATGTGAACTTGGTAGGGAGGAGGGTCAGTGAGAGGGTCAATGAGATGTTTGCTGAGCAGCCAGCACATCGTAAGTGCACGGCGAGTGATATTCATTACTGTATAAAGAAGACATTCAGATTTTAAAAGGGGTAAAAAGGAACACTTTTGCAACCTACTACCCTTGAAGTGGTAGGTAAGAAAAGCCGATCCTCCTTGAGAAGGTAATCAAAAGTTAGGCCCAGAACTTCACACTTCTTTGAAATGGTCCCTCACTGGTCCATGCCTGTGTTTCCATGATGATTAATTTAATGTGTGAACTTGACTGGGCCACGGAGTGCCCAGATATTTGGTCCAGCATTATTCTGAGTGTTTCCATGGGGGTGTTTTTGGATGAGATTAACATTTCCATTGGCAAATCGAGTAAAGCAGATTGCCCTCTCTAATGCAGGTGGGCCTCATCCAATCAGTTGAAGGCCTGAACAGAAAAAAAGGGCTGATCCTTTCCCAAGTAACAAAGAATCTTTCCTGCTTGATCACCTTCAGCATAGGACACTGGTTTTTTGTGTTTTTTTCCTGTCTTCAGACTTGAGCTGAAACATTGGCTCTTTCTGGGTCCTGAGCCTGCCAGCCTTCACTCAGGCTACACCATCAGCTCTCCTGGGTTTTCAGCCTGACGACTCACCCAGCAGATGTTGGAACTTGCCAACGTCATAATCACAAGTCAATTTTTAAAATACTAAATCTCTTTATATATTACACATAATATATATATACATATATATATATATGTGTGTGTGTGTGTGTGTGTGTGTGTGTGTGTGTGTGTATATATATATATATATATATATATATATATATATATATATATATGGTACATATATATCTGATTGGTCTTTTGACCTGGAGAAACCTAAAACATTTCCAGCCTGGACTTGTTTTCTATTATCCGACCTAATCTGCCTCGTGCTCCAGCGGAGCCGACCCCATAGAGCTCCTCGGTCTGTCACACTCTCGTGGCACAAACGTTGTCTCTGCCCCAAAGCCTTCTCTCACTGCCATCTTCAGAGCCAACTCCTGTTCTCTCATCACAACTCAACTTTAGTATCAATGAACTCAGAATGTGACACTTTTGAATTGGGGCTCTTTTCCATAGCACTCAACGCTTCCTCCATTCCAGCTCCTACAGCCTGCCACGGATCATGACCGTGCCTTTATCTGGCTTCAACCATGGAGTGTGAGCCTTTTGATGACAGCAGCGGTGTCTTACTATTCATCGTGGCCAGCATGTTAGTTACATAGCAGAGAGCCAATACGTGCTTGTTGCACAGATAAAAGAATAACTAATTGAGCTAATAAGAGCATATTTTTCTCCAAATGGGATGTAAAATAGAGGTTAAGAGAAAAGTACTTCTAGGATCATTCGATGAAATTGGTGAATTCATGAGGTCACTGACCACTCTATTGAATGAAGCTTTCAAGAAAGCAATGCAAGGTTTGGAGTAACGGAAGAGAAGATGATGTCTTTCAGAAGCCAAGAAAGCATCTATCATATGGATATGTTTCTATTTGCTTTTTTTGGAAGAAAAATCCCTCTAAAACCTCCATTTCAACTTAATCTAAAAGCAAAGGTAGTTTAGGTCCTCCTGGCTCAGCTCTTCCAGGCAGATCTGATCTGGTGTGAGGGATGGTCCCTGACTCAGGGCTGTGTGGCACTTCGGAGTTTGGTTCATAGATTTCATTCCCCCACTCATGTTAGGTTGCCCCTTTAGGATTTTTGACATTGAAGAGAACACCATGGCCAATTTTTATAAAAGAAGGATGTTTATAAATCCCAACAAAAGAATGCAATGAACTTCAGATCCACCATTGAAAATGAGATTTCTTCCAGATTAGATGCTTACTACTGTAGCCAGCTCACTTTAAAAGTCCTTTTACAATTTGAGATAAAAACTCCATCCTTCCATAGAGGCAGCCCTAGTGAGAGAAGGTGGAAGGCAAAGCCCACACAAAGAGATATACTAAGGGTACCTGTTTATCAAACCTCCCCCAGACCACTGTTCTTTGTCTTGAAGTCCAAAGGGAGATTCTGGCAGATCCAGGTTATGTGTGCTTCCTCAGGCTGACATTCAGAGGACAGCTGCAGTGGATTCTCACCTTGGAAACACCACAAGTGGCATCCTAAACAGCATTTCCCTATTGGTCCCTACAATGGCTCAGTGAACATGAGAAGCCAAGAAGAGAGAGACAGCAGAAGCTGTGGAGCTGAAACTCAGGGGCAGGTATACTTCTGATGGTGAGAGACTTCTGGGGTATGGAGAAGAAGATCCTGGAATCCTGGGCAGGTCTTAGCTAAGAAAGAGCCTAGAACAGAGGGAAGACTGCCTTCTGATCCTAACATCTTCTTGTCGCTGGAAACCCAGAGAAGTTTTTCTGGAGAGGAGGAGTCTCTAGTTGCCATTCACGGGTCAGTACTGGGGAGAGCAGTGGGAGGGGGTCAGTGCGTTATGGCACAAAATGAGTGCAGAACTGGACAGACTAGAAATCCACGTGGAAGGTACGGAGGTGAGCCTTGCACATAATGGAGACAAAGCACCTACTTGATTCAGTTGGAGGAGTCTCATACTGCCAGAACGTGGACCACAGTGATAAAAGTTTCCTGGCTACTTCCATGACGGAGTGTCAAAAAAAAATTTTTTTTTGACACTGTTAAGACAGTGTTGTTATAACACTGCTATAAAAGAACAGTCATATCTTGGTACTCGTTGGTGTCAGAGCTTGTCAAACATTGTACTTGTTGCATTTTGAGAAGAAAAAAAAATGTTTCAGCACTCTGCACTTGCTCAGGACTCATTGCACTTACCAGATGTGGTATGAGTCACATGGCCACCCCGCAAGGGAAGGTGCTTCGTCATTCAGTACTCGTCGGTTTCGGCACTTGACACGAGTTTTGGAACGAATTACTGAGCAGTACTGAAGTACCACCGTGATACGTTGTATGTGGCATGGTATAGACCACAGAAACAGTAACTGTATTTTGCCTTTAAATTTTCTTTCAATTTGGTATTTTCAAGATATTAGCTTTAATAAATGTATTTCATCTCTTGCTCCCCAGAAAGTAGATGAAGATATTTAAGTCTTTTAGACCCAGGAAATTTCTCCAAAGGCAAGCATGGCCCTGAAGGGTCAGGAAGAACTGCACTCCCTTTGTTTTTACCTCTCTAACCACATCCGCCTTTAACAAGTGTGTTGGTTAAGCATCGCACACAGTATAATATTTCAGTGTATCCCAGCCACGGATTGCCCAACACTCCATCAGAAAAGTAAACAGTGCTATGATGAGAAAACTCTAAGTAGTTTGGGTAAACAGAGATCTCATTGTACGGAATCCCTTTGTCCACGCAGCGTTGCTTATACAACTCCACAGATGCCTCTGGGGTGTCAAGGACACAGTTCTGGTACCGCCCAGACTCATTACCACAGGGAACAAGAGCATATCTTGTTTGCCTTCTCTCCAATCACATCAAGAATCACGTCCTGCAGGTCTCTACAGAAGCTATGTCTCAGCTCAGAGGCAAAGGAGACCGTGGTGTCCTTCACAGGCCCGCCGAACCCCCATCTGGATCCCGGGTGAGGGGAGACCCTCCTCAACTTTCCATCATCTCCTCAGACCCACGAGTCAGTCCCTGCCCCCAGCCTGTTTTCAGGAGGCCATGGCCTTGGCCAGAACTGAGAGAAGAGTTGCTTATTTCCTTGGGTGGGCTTTGAAAAGGTCAGCCCCGAGGCCTGGGTGACCCTCACCTAAGGGAACAAATAGTACCCAGAGCCACCCTTTAATGACTCTTACTCATGGAGTGGACATGATGTAAAAGTCCCCAAACCTTCCCTATTTGGCTTTGCAGTGTGTTAGCTTATTATTTCCAGATGTTTTCCTAATAATAGTTGCCTTATCTAACGTAAGAGTGAGTCTATGTTCCCTGAATACAGTGGATATGGGGAAATAATCTAGAAGTGAGCAGGAAAACAAAATATTTGGGATTAAATACATTTTTTGCCTGGTTGATTCTCACAGTTGATAATCTGCCCATGATGTCATCTGCAGTAAAATATCCTTTATTGCAGATGATGCAATGACTTATGTAGAAAATCCCAAGAAATCTAAAAAACAAAATACCTCTCCCCCAAATCCCAAATGAAGAAGCAAGAAAACAAAAACCCTCCTAGAGCTAATAGCTTAGAGAGGCCACAGGATACAAAATCAACATTCAAAAGTAAATTGTATTTCTATATATTATGAATGACCATGTAGAAACCAAAATGAAAAACACAATACCATTTATAGCACCCCTCAATAAAATATGTTGGCATAATTCTGATAAAACATGTACAGGACCTGTCTACTATAAACTACAAAATGTTGATAAAAGAAATTAAGGAAGACATAAATAAATGGAAAAACACACTGTTTATAGGTATTGAAGAGTCAACCTAGTGAAGATGTAAACTCTCCCCAAACTGATCATTGATGTATAACAGAAGTGTCATTGGTCTCTAACAGGGATGTCAAACTCATTTCCACGGGGGGCCACAGCAGCCTCCCGAGTGCCTCCAAAGGAGCAAAATAATTTTAGGACTGTATGAATGTAACTAGTCCTTAACTTGGGGCAGGGAGCTCTACATTCAATCCTTTGAAGGCAACCACAAGGCAGATGTGGCCCCTGGTAGAAATGAGTTTGACACCCCTGATCTATAAGGTTTAACTATATATATAATGGTATTATATAAAATAGAGAAACCACAAATTAATCCACACAAACAAATATAGCCAACTGATTTTTGACAAAGGAGCAGATACTCAATGGAGGAAGGATAGCTTTTTAGGATAAAACAGAAAATCTTTAGGTTGTGGGACAAGGCAAAGGGTTCTGGAGAATGACACTAAAAGCACAAGCCATAAAAGAGAAACTTGATCAGTTGCACTTCATCAAAATTAAAATCTTTTATTCTGTGAAAGGCCCCACAAGGAGGGTGGAAAGACCTGCCATAGACTAGTAGAAGGCACACGCAAATCACATACATGTCAGAAGACTCACCTAGAGTGTATCTAGAACACTCAAGACTCCACAGCAGCCAGGGGTTAGGGGTGGGGTGTAAAGCAGGACTGTCGTTATGGTGACAGAACAGTTCCTTGTCTTGATTGTGCTGGTTGTTACACAAATTTATACGTGAGGTAAGATGGAACAGACTCATGTGCAAAAGGAGTGAGATCTGAATAAGGCCTGGGCTTTGGGCTCATGTCACTTCCCTGGCCATGACATGGCTCTGTAGATATGCCAGTGCTACCACTGGAGGGAACTGGCCAAAGGGCACACAGGACCTCTTTGTACTGTTTTTTGGAACTTCTTTTGTGTCCACAATTAGTTCTAAATCAACGGTTGCCTCCACAGTGCACATGGGTTGATCATCAGCCCATGCAAACTGCAGCTTGACTCTCGCTGTCCAGACAGCAGATTCTCACCGGTAGTGACTGAGGCTCATATTTCTTTGTGGCCTCTGTGTGTGACCACACACAAAATTCAGTGCTTTTCAATGACAGCTGTTCCTTGATCACCTTTGGCTCCCTCCTCCCATTGGGATGTCTATGTCAGTGCCTCTACCTACAACTGCCTGAAGGTTCCATTGGCCAAGCCCTGATGAGCCCTGCTAGGTCTAGGTTATTCAGATCCTGCCAGCAATAGCAGGCCAGTCCAGAGGGCATTCCATTCTGTACCATGCTGCACCTTCCAAGGAAGCATTAGCTCTGTGAAACAAGATCTCCTTTAGTTGTGTGCTCCCCTGGGTCCCCATTCCTTGGAATAGTGCCCGACACATAGTAGGGACGCAGAAAATGTGTATGGATCAAGTGACTGGCTGACTATGCATTAAACAAGTAAGAAAAAGGAAAGGGTGGAAACAATCTTGCATGCGAACTAAAGAACGGGTTCCCAGTCAGAAGCAGGCGGCCATGTTGACGTGTGGGTGTGTCTTATACAGGCCCACCTAACAAATGTTCATGGGCCATCCTGTGTGGGGCAATTTCTCTTTCCTCAGAATTCTTGCCAACACTGCAAACTAGGGGGACATGCAGTGCCTGCAGTTCAGTTCTATTCAAAAGCATTTACTGAGCCATGCTGTGCACCCTGCACTGTGCCAGGAATAGGAGTTCAGAGATGAGCAAAGCCTGCTTCCTGTTGGAGAAGCTCCCAGCACAGTTGGAGACAGGCAAAGAGATCATTTCCATAGATGAGCCCCGGGTGCTGGGACAGCGAGCACAGGGGAATCCCAGTCTCTCCTAGGGGTGATGGGGAAGGAGCCTCAAGGCCTCAGACAGATGGGGAGGTAGATGGGCAGGCAGACGGGTAGGAAGACAATTACTCCTGAGAGTAGTCTCTGCCAGACGCTGCACTAAACACCATCTTGGTGAGCCTTCTACTACCTTAAAAAATAACTTTGTTCTTTCTAGTCACCTGAATCTGGGGGAACAAGTAGGCTTTGGCAGGCGAGAGAAAGGGAAAGATGCTCCCAGACCAAGGGAGTTTTACGGGCAGAGGCAGGGATGTGCAGTGTACCTGCGGTGTCTAGGGGTCAGCAGGACAGACCAGTTGTAATCCTGGTTGAAAACTTGACTGAGATTAAGGCAGGAGAGGAGCCAGAAGTGGTTACAAGAGCAAGATCCCAGAAGGCTTAATTTGCCGTGCCAACGAATGCCAATGACCTTCAGTCCAGGCTCTGTGGAAGCCTGACATTCACAGGCCTGGGCCACAGCTGCTGCAGACGTTTGGTTCAAATTTCTTTCAAAGTGTTTTTAGAAGAATATTGTAGAGGATGCTGTTGGGCCCTGCCCTTTCTTCCTGCTCCTTAACATTTCAGTGCACACCTGTGTGCTTTAAACTGCCAGTCCTTGTATTTCTCTGAGGGCGTTCTCTGGTCACCAGAGTCCACTGTGGGCATGTGGCTGCGTGCCTGCATCCCACAGACCTCAAACAATGCAGTTGGTTATAAAAACTCAGCTTCGTTTCCCCTTGGGAGAAATAACTCTGAGCCACGCGTCCCATGCTGGCTCCCAGAGTCCTCCAGTGGAACTAAGCTCTGGCTGTTCATGATATCTATTCAGGGACCTTCCCTTCGTTGGCTAGCCTCCCTTCCCACTCTCATGCCCACAGCCTCCCACAGGAGTCTCCCAGGGCTCCTCCCACATAAATAGCTGCGTTTACATCCTTGCATCAAGGCCCAAATTAAAATACTTGTGACAGGGAGGAGCACCACCAGGAGAGCAACACTGGTTGGGGACAAAGCAGAGGGGGATTGCTTTGTTACTAGCTCTCCTTTTGGATCTTTTGACTTTTGGACTATGCCCATGGATTTTCTGTTTAAAAGATAAAATATTTTTTAAAAAAGCTACCCAAAATAGGTACTTCGAACAATTAAGAAACCAACTGCAATCTTACATCAACATAATCACATGTGCTTTGGAGCAAATTTTCACATATTGGAGACTACCCATGCATTAATTCATGCCTCCAGGCATGTGCTTTTTGATACAAACAGAAAAATTGATGTTTTCTCCTAATTTGATTCATGGTTTCAAATATTTAGTAAAGGTGTCCCCGAGTAAAATAACTGCAGCGCTCTGTGAGTGATTTCCTAAAATCCAGGCCTGTGCCTGTCCTCTCACATCAGTTCGTACAAGCACATGGGAGGTAAACTGAGGAATCGAGTGCGCGCCGACGAGGCGTAGGCCGTCGCATTGTCTTCCTGCTGCCTGCCGGGGGTCAGGGTGATGCTGCGTGCGCACCTGCCCGTAGCCTGGGCTGCTTTCCATGTGACTTTTACATTTAACACAAGCAATGACAGCAGTTAGATACTGTTAATGATTCAACATTAGAATAAAAAGTTCCTCTCTGCATTCAAGATCCTGGATCTGTTTAACTGGGAACACCTTGAGATTGCAAGGCAAGCTGTGTAAAAATAAAAAGTAAAGATGTCGCTAGTTTTATCTCTGTGAATCAAACTTCCTCACCACTGGGCGATAGGAGCAAATATAGGAATAAATTGGATACCGAGGCAGGTACAAAACCGCAAATGCATCCATGACCATGAGTGTCCCATGTGTATGCTTTTCAAAATAGCCACATTGTGCAGAATGGCTTTATAACAGGCAAACGTTACAAAAGAATGCCTATAAAGTACATGTCACCCAATAAAATAATGTTTCATCTGTTTCTTCTATTGTTATTCAATATGCTATTTTATTTGAAAAACGAGTTACGTTTGCAAATGTTTGGACCGCATGTGGATGACGATGACCCATGCAGGCTCCTGTGTGGGCAGTGCTGCGGCCGGACGTGTGTGTTGTAGGCAGGCCCGCCTGACGGCGCGCAGACGGGGGACTGGAGGCAGTGAACCTGCATCCCCCTGCATCTTAGGGAACCAAGTGCGAGGCAGCTGAAGACTTGACTGGAGACAAAGATTTGGCATTGAAAACTTAACAGGAGGTAGCCGATGTCTTGGGTGTAGGTGGAGAGCGCAGGGAATAAGAACTCAAATAAGAAAAGAAGTCCGTCAGGAGTGTAGCGGAGAAGTGATGCCACGCTGTTTTCAGACCCTTTCCTAAGGCGGCAGCGTTACCTTCACACCGGATGGAAAACTCCCAAGAGAAGTAAGACTTTAGATTCAATGTCCTTGACTCCCCCAGAGCCTCAAATAAAACTTCCCATATTGCAGCTACACTGTACATCTTGCTAGACTGACTTGTTTATTCCAGAAGGCAAAAGATTGTATTACAACAAGAATCCCATTTTAAAGAATTAATCAAAATTCCCATATTATATCCAAAATTGTTTAAATGTCTCCACCTAGATGAGATAGCAGGCAATTTTAAAACAATTATCATGTTTTTTTTTTAATTGGAAAAGGCATAACATACTGGCTGCTTTTAAATGCCATATTTTCTCATGAGCAAAAGAGAGAGAGAGGGAGGGAGGG
>VMDR010032202.1:0-11785 GCA_007922815.1 Macrotus californicus
AGTCTGATATCACATTGTACATGTCCTGAATACCTACTTTAAAATAAGTGAATATTTTCATTTACTTAAATTGACTGATAGAAAGATGTAAAGTAACATTTAAATTTTTTTTCAAGTTTTTTACAGTCAATTATTGTTGACATACAACATACTACTTTCAGGGGTACAACATAGTGGTTAATCATTTATATAACTTATGAGGTGATCACCCTGATAACTCTAATACCCTTCTGACACCACAGTTATTACAGTATTATCAAATATATTCTTTGTGCTGTACTTTACATCCCCACAACTATTTTCTAACTACCAATTTGTACTTCTTAGTCCCTTCACCTTTTTTGCCCATTCCCCTTAAAACTCCTCCCATATGGCCACCACCAAAATGTTCTCTGTATCTGTGAATCTGCTTTATGTTTGACTTACTTCACTTAGCATAATAGCCGTTAGGTCCATCCATGTTGCTGCAGATGGTAAGATTTCATTCTTTTTAAAGAATGAGTCATATTCCATTGTTTATACACACCAGTTCTTTATCCATTCATCCATTGATGGATACTTGGTTGCTTCCATTTTTTGGCTACTGTAAATAATGTTGTAATGAACAAATGAGTGGATATGTCTTCCAAATTAGTGTTTTGGGTCTCTTTGGATAAATACTTAGAAGTGAAATTTCTGGATCCTTCCTTGTCTCTTGGTATAGCCACTTTAAGGTCTATTTTGTCTGGTGTAAGTATTGCTACTGCAGCTTTTTTTCTTTCATTTCCATTTTCATGAAATATCTTTTTCTATCCTGTTACTTTCTGTCAATGTGTGTCTTTCAACCTGAAGTGAGTTCCTTGTAGACAGCATATGTAAGGTTCTTATTTTAGTATCCATTTAGTTGCCCTATGTCTTTTGCTTAGAGTGCTTAATCCATTTACATTTAAAGTAATTGTTGATATATATGTAGTTATTGCCATTCTATTATTCATATTTTTATCTTATTATTATTTTTAAAGAAGTCCCTTTAACATTTCTTGTAATACTGGTTCCGTGGTGATAAACTCCTTTAGCTTTTTCTTGTCTGGAAGCTCTTTTTCTGCCCTTTGATTTTAAGTGATGGCTTTGCTGGGTAAAGTAATCTTGGTTGCAGGTTCTTGCTTTTCATCATTTTGAATATTTCTTGCCAATCTCTTCTGGCTAAAAATGTTTCTGTTGAGAAATCAGCTGACAGTGTTCTGGGAACTCCCTTGTAGGTAACTAACTGCTTTTCTCTTGTTGCTTTTATTGTTTTTTCTTTGTCTTTAACCTTTGGAATTTTAATTATGATGTGTCTTGGTGTAGACCTCTTTGGGCTCATCTTGTTTGAGACTCTGTACTTCTTGGGTTTGTATGTGTATTTTTTTCTCCAGGTTAGGGAACTTTTCCTTCACTATTTCTTCAAATTGATGTTCAATCCCTTGCTTTCTCTCTTCCTCTTCTGGTCCCTCTATGATGCAAATGTTGGTATACTTAATGTTGTTCCAGAGGCTCCTTAAACTATCTTCATTTTTTGGATTATTTTTTCTGTTCTGATTGGGTGTTTTTTGCTACCTTATCTTCCAAATAACTGATTTGATCCTCTGCTTCACCTAATCTGTTGATCCCTCTGATGTAGTCTTCATTTCAGTTATTATATTCTTCATTTTTGACTGGTTCTTATGTATGTTTTCTATCTCCCTTTTTATATCCCTGTCTCTTTTTTCAGGTTCTCACCAAGATCATTGAGTATCCTTACACCCAATGTATTGAACTCTGCATCTGGTAGATTGTTTGTCTCTATTTTTAGTTCTTTTTCTGAAGTCTTGTCCTGTTCTTTCAACTGGGACATATTTCTTTGTCTCCTCATTTTGCCTGCCTCCCTGTGTTTGTTTCTACAATTGTATGATGTGGAGCTGCTATATCTCCCAGTCTTGGTAGAGTGGTCTTATGTAGTAGGTGTCTTGTCATGCTCAGTGGCTCAGAATCCCTGGTAACCTGAGCCAGGTATACCACGTGTGTTCTTTCTGTGGGTTGTGTGTGTCCTCTTGTTGTACTGAGCCTTGATGGCTGTTGACACTTCAAAGAAACTAACTGCCCGTCTGACCGACTGGTTGTGAGGATTAGCTGTGACTAGAGTGAAGGAGCTGTCGTGTAAGGGAGACACTACAGAGCAGGATTCACTTCAGTAGTGCTCTGTGCCCACCAAATTCCCCCTTTGGGTGTGTCATTTGTGGAGGTGCTCCAGTGTAGTCTAAAGCTGGCCACTGGGTGTGTTCATTCTCAGGCCTCCTGGGAGAAGTACTGGTGCAGGCCAAAGTCAGCCACTGCCTGTGCCTTTCCTAGGTCCAGCTGGTATGAGCTACAAAGTGATATGTAGATGGTTGCCACATGTTCTAGGCTTATAGGTGCCTGGGAGGGACTAAGCTGGGAACTAAGGTCAGCTTCCACTAGTCCTGGAATTGGGGCTGCTTAGTGAAAAGTATGGGGCACACCAAGGCCAGTTGCTGCTTGCTTTGGGTTTGTGAACCATTGGAAGATTTTAGGAAAGTCGACAGCATGAGCCAAGACAGTCCACTTATATGGAAAAAGCATTGGCAATGGCCTGGGTGGGCCTTCAATTTGGCAAGATCTCAAGCAATCACCAGCACGAGGCAAATGATGTTAGCTAGGTTGATGAGGACTCATGTGAGGAGCCAGCAGGCTGGGATGGGGGGTCCTTAACAAAGAAACAATGGCTTCTGCCAGCAATGACTTCTGTTGGGAAAACCTGTCCTACCATCCCTTACCCTAAGGCCAGACAATTCAGTTCCTCTCCCATGGATCTGATGCCCTTCTATCTGTTGGCCCGGCAGTGGAGCTCAGAGCCAGTGAGTCACTGCATGAGCTCTTTAAAAGGAATGCCTGGGACTCCAGGAGTTCCTGTCTCACTCAATCACAATCCGCTGCTTTTCACAGCCAAAAAATGTGGAGACTTCTCTTCCCACCACTGGAACTCTGGACTTGGAGCTTGGTATGATGCAGGGACCCATTGCTCCTCAGGGAGGACCTCAGCTGAGATATCTCCCCGCCCCCTAATTTTTATGTGAGTATGGGACCAGCCTGTTCTGTATTTCCCTCACTCTGACCAGTCTCAATGTAGCCTCTTCTTTATAACCTTGGTTGTAGGACTTCTGTTCAGCTAGACTGCAGGGGGTCCCCAATTATGGTTGTTCTGTAGTTTAGCTGTAATTTTGATGTGGTCATGGGAGGAGTGGAGCACAGCATCTATCCACTCTGCCATCTTAACTGGAAGCCAAAGTAATATTTTTAAAGCATTTAAAAAAAAACAAATGTTTCAGAGAGAATAGAAAATGCCTAAGGTATGAACCTTAAAATCCCCACTTAGGGAATACAGAAGTAAAAAAAGGCAAGAGGAGTAACAGTCTAGGGTTTCCAGAATAAGGGGCAGTTACTGGTGCTAAACACTACTGACAACTAAAGAAAACAGTACTAAGAAACTATCATTGTACCTTAGGCTGTAATGCACAGTATGGAGACCATAGTTAATGTTACTGTCTTATATATTTAAAAGTTGCTAAAAAAGTAGATCTCAAAATTTCTCATCACAAGAAAAAAAGAGAAAAAATGAAATGATATATGGTGATGAATGTTAACTAGATTTACCGTGGCTATTATTTTCCAATATACACATGTAACAAGTCATTGTATTGTATGTCTGAAACTATAATAATGTTATGTATCAATTAGGTCTCAATTTAAAAAAGAAAAGTAGGCTTCCAGCCAAGATGGAGGCATAGGTAGACCACTGTGCCTCCTTGCACAACCAAAAGAAGAACAACAAATTTTGAAACAAAAAACAACCGGAACTGACAGAAAATTGAACTGTATGGAAGTCTGACAACCAAGGAATTAAAGAAGAAACATTCATCCAGACCGGTAGGAGTGGCGGAGACGGGGAGCCAGGTGGAGAGGACTCACTCGGCAGGGCGCGGATCCAGGCAAGGCACGGCGGCGGACTGGGCAGTCCCACACCCTTGTGCGGATAAACTGGGAGGAACAACTGGGGAGCCAGACAGACTCTGCAACCTAGAGTTCCAGTGCGGGGAAATAAAGCCTCAAAGTCTCTGATTGAAAGCTCCTGTCAGGGTTGAGGCAGCAGCAGCAGGAGAAACTCCCAGACTCACAGGAGAGCTCCTTGGAGAGACCCACGGGGTCCAGAACGTGCGTTCCTCCCAGGAATCAGTGCCAGAATTAGCACCAGAGGGACCCAATTTGACTGTGGATAGTGTGGAAAGTCACTGAAAACTGACCGAGAGTGGAGCAACCACCATTGTTCCCTCTCAGACCTGCCCCCAGGTACAGCGTTACAACGCAGCGACGTGGTTGCCTCAACTGGTGCACACCTAAGGCTCTGCCCCTTACTATGTAACAGGCATGCCAAGACAACAAAAATGGCCCAAATGAAAGAACAGATCAAAGCTCCAGAAAAAATACAACTAAGCGACGAAGAGATAGCCAACCTATCAGATGCACAGTTCAAAACACTGGTAATCAGGACGCTCACAGACTTGGTTGAACTTGGTCACAAATTAGATGAACAAATGAAGGCTACAATAAGGGAAATGAAGGAAAATGTACAGGAAACCAACAGGGATGGGAAGAAAAACGGGACTCAAATCAATGGTGTGGACCAGAAGAAAGAAACATTAAAGCACAGCACAATGAAGAAACAAGAATTCAAAGAAATGAGGAGAAGCTTAGGAACCTCCAGGATGTCTTTAAACATTCCAATATCTGAATCATAGGGGTGCCAGAAGTAGAAAAACAAGATTAAGAAATTGAAAACTTATTTGAATAAATAATGAAGAAGAACTTTCCTAATTTGGCAAAGGAAATAGACTTCCAGGGGGTCCAGGAAGCGCAGAGAGTCCCAAAGAAGTTGGACCCAAGGAGGGACACACCAAGGCACATCATAATTACATTACCCAAGATGAAAGATAAAGAGAGAATCTTAGAAGCAGCAAGAGAAAAGGAGACAGTAACCTACAAAGGAGTGCCCATCAGACTGTCAGCTGATTTCTCAAAAGAAACCTTACAGGCAAGAAGGGGCTGGCAAGAAGTATTTCAAGTCATGAAAGGCAAGGACCTACATCCAAGATTACTCTGTCCAGCAAAGCTATCATTTAGAATGGAAGGGCAGATAAAGTGCTTCCCAGATAAGGTCAAGTTCAATGAGTTCATCATCACTAAGCCCTTATTATATGAAATGTTAAAGGGACTTATCTAAGGAAAAGAAGATCAAAAATATGAACAGTAAAATGACAACAAGTTATGAACAACTTGTTCATACAGTTATGAACAGTTATGAACAACTGAACCTAAAACAAAAACAAAGTGAGCAAACAACTAGAACAGGAACAGAATCACAGAAATGGAGATCACATGGAAGATTATCAGTGGGGAGGGGAAGTGGGAGAATGGGAAAAGGTACAGGGAATAAGAAGCATAAATGGTAGATACAAAACAGACAGGGGGAAGTTAAGAATACTATGGTAAATGGAGAAGCCAAAGAACTTATATCTCTGACCCATGGACATGAACTAAGGTGGGAGATTGATGGTGGGAGGGGAGTACAGGATAGAGGGGAATAAAGGGGAGAAAAAATGGGACAACTGTAATAGCATAATCAATAAAATATATTTAAAAATGGTTAGCATTCATTAGTGTTTTGATTGACCAGTTTGTGAAAGCATTGGCTTTTTAAGTTCAGTATTTAGAAAATCAATCCCAAAGACCACTGGGGAGGAAAATTTATAACTTTTTTTTGCTCAGATTAAAGTAAGTTATCACTGGTATTTTTAGAGAAAGAACCTAGCTTCTTCCTAGGGTCCACCCCAAAAATACCAGCAAGGTACCACACTCTGCAGTTTGAGACCCAAGCTCAATGTAATTTGACATTGAATCATATAATACACTAGAAAAGTAGCTATCAGAAAAGGATAAAATGTATTAGTGAGTTGTAGTCAAAACCCAAAAGCAAAATAACAACTTCAGATTTCAATACTGCTCTTAATCTGACAATTGTTCTCTCTTTCTGAAAACTAAAAATATCCTAAAGTTAAGAATTTACTTATCTATTAGTATGAGTTAATCAAGCATGTTATTTTATAATTGATAGTTTTTAAAAAAGGTGATAAAATTAGAAAAAAAATTTAATACTAATACTCTAACAGTGCTAGGACCTAGATGTGATATGAATGCCAAATATAACTGTGATCTACAAACAGTTCTGTTGAAGACTCTTCCTGTCCAATAAATTTATAGATAGAGAAAGAATATATACAGCTCTGGATGATCTTTTGATGGACATGTCTTCCATAATTATGTTTTTATCTTTGTTTTTCCACCTGTCCGCTTCCTCTGGTAATGCAAGAGGCCATTTCAAATTATCAGAGAACAGAAAACACAAACAGAACTGATTTCCCTTAAGTTGACTTCTACTGAAATTTACTTCTCAAGTCCAAAGAAATTTTTTTCACTTTTGTGATAATTCAATTTCTACTGAAATTTACTTCTCAAGTCTCCAAAGAATTTTTTTATTTTTGAAATAAGTCCCAGACCTCTTGAGGAAAATTCATAGAAACTGACCTACAAGTTATTTTATCAAATAAATATCCAGTTTTGTCCAATTGCCCTGTATTCCTCTGCAAATGCACTGACTAATAAACCTTTCTGGTGATAAAAACAATGTCTTATAACACTTGACTTTCATTAGCACTTCCTACAGAAGATGAAATATCCTGCTTTATGGATCAGGGTCAAGAGGTCCAGATTAAACCAAAGGACAGACAAATGGTTTTGGTTCTCTTCTTGCTTTGCTGCTATTAAACTGCAGGAAAGATATTAAGAGGGGTGAGATCCAAAAACATTGGTGGAGTATTACAATGTGCAAAACACCTTTTCAAAAGACTTATAAAACAATGAATTGACTGTATCTAGGTTTTATATCTTCAACTTTGCCTACATATGAATTTGAGTATTATAAAAGAAAAAAGACATCTATATAAAAAAGAAAGCACTAGGCTGGAAGTCTGGACATTTTGTGTCACTTCCTTAAAATAAATATAGTAACCAGACAAGGGAGAATTAATTCTAGGGACAGGCACCATTCCTCAAGCCTGTGAGAATATTAATAGATAAAATGATAAAAGTTTATGGAAAATTTACTGTGTGCCAGGACCTACGTTAAGTGGATTATTCATTTATTCTTTACAATAAACCTATAAGGTAGATCCTCTGTTTATCTCCATTTAACAAAGACAAAACCAAATATTAGAAAGATTAAGTAGCTTGCTCAAGGACACACCTACTAAAAAGGAAAGCTGGAGTTAGGCTCAAGAACTCTGATTCCGAAAACAATGCTCTTATTCATTATGTTATACCATTTCCCTATCCATGAAACTTGGGAAATTGGTTTTTCAATTCTATAAAATACCAACCTGTGTTTTAATAACATAAATGTTATTAAGTGTTGCCAAGAACAAATAGATACACAGAACCACTATATCTTGGTCAGATGACCAATGTATTAAAAACAAAAATAACTATCACAAATAAACAAACTAAAAACTGCCTATGCAACACAAAATTTAGATCAACTACAGAATACATCAAATTAACAAATATCAGAAAGGTTCCCATATCTATGATATTCTTTTAAAAAATTACCAAGCTACCCAAACCAGGTTCCTTGCAGTTACATCCTACTGAGTCATATTTATGATTCAATAAACATCATGACCACCACTTAGACATAATGGTTTAAAATTATTGAAAAAGAACAATGCTGGGTTGACAGAAGGTGTTCTATAACCCAACAGTGGGGGTATCCAGATAAAATTAAAATTTAAAATTCCTTTGAACCTAACCCATATACAGTCATCTACAAATACTGAGGAGTGGCTTCTACCACATGCAAAAAGTAATTGTCAATTAAGGTAACACTAGTTCAAGGAATTTCAGAGTAAGCACAATCTAGCACTTGCTTAAACGACACATATTATTGTCTTGACAACTCAAAAAAACCCAATGCCACTGCTTGCTTTCTACAGGGATGTGCACCTGGCCAGGGTCACCATGCATGGATTTCCTCAATAAATGATGAAGTCACTCCGCAGGCACATTACAGCTACTCTGCTGGTTAGAAATGGCCACTGGCTGGTATGTCTCTCCACTGTACTGAACCACACTTGAAAAGAGAAACTCACCAAAGAAATCTATTTCTGGAATATGTATTTAATTGCATGTAAAATGATAGTTTTCCAACCCTCTATAAAATGTCCAAAGATTGTGTTAATTTGCAAACAACACATATTATGTGGTAATGATCAACCTCTGGGGGCATAAATACTGCATTAATCCACATTTTAGTTTAATAAATTCATCCAGATGCATAAATCATCTTTTGATTAATTATCTTTTTATCACTACAATTTCTGTTGTGCTCTCTGTATGCTATTTTATTACTCTTTAATTCCGAAAAAAATACACTCATTCTGTTTTATCTGATCACTGATGAATATCTCTGATCACTTTCACAAACGACCTACAGAAGTGTAGACTAGGAGGAGCACCTACAGTAGGACAGCCTTAGTCTAAAATGGAAGTGGGATTCCAGACTCCTCATTTAGACCATGTACCAAGGGGCCGAGAGTCAGAGCTGCTCTGGAATTAACGACATGTCCTTGTTAGTTAAAGGGAAGCATCTGGGGTCAGTCTCCATTCCTTTTGTCTTCAATGCTTCTGAAATTTCTCCTGGCATTTCTGATCCATTTGCCTGATCTATGAATGGTAGATCTGGTGGGTAGAGGAGGTCATGTCAAGACATCTAATGGTGCTTATATCCTTCAGTGCTGACAGGCAGTCACAATATGATTAGGGCTTATAGAAGAAAACAGACCCTGGAGGCCAAACATCCATGCACTGAAAATAATGGTCATGGACTCCTCCTGTCTCCTCTGACAATTCATTTGCCTCCACCTGTGCCATCCAGTGTGGGTGTGATTCTGTATGTTGGGTGGGGTTGGGGGATGCTAGTATTGTGTGATGCTATTCACTTTAAAGACAGGGTTAGGGCTACACCTTACCTGTTTTCTGCCTGCTTCAGTGGCTACACAGGACCACAAAATCACTGAAGTTTCTGCCAGCTACCCTGATCTTTGACATTTTAACCTAACAACACTATCTGAAAATGGGGTCTTGACATGGTCACTAACTGCCAGGTATAAACTATTGATAAACTCTCTAAGATAAACCCAAATCAATGAGGGGATTCAGAGTTCAGTCAGCAATCACCTGTGACAATCACTCCAAAGGGTAATTCCAAATATTAAATAAATAAAGAATTAGTCTTGAAAATCAAAAGCAGCTATGGTAGGAGTGTAGTGAGGTCCCAAGGTAGCCCTATTCTTGGTGTGCTAGAGTATAGGAGAGTAAGCAGTAATCTCTGGAAGCCCCAGTGATATACTTTAAAAAATAATCAGCACCCCAAACTCAGCAGTTTGCCAAAGAGACATTTTAAAAAGGCACAATACATTGCCAGAGAAAGCAAGTTTAATAAACATACAATTAAATAATCTAGCTAACATTACCTGGTCAGGTGGCACCCAGACTACAGAACCATCTGGCTGAAGAAATATTCAGAGAATCATCAACCTAAAAACCCAGATTCTACCCAGTAAGCTATAAATCTAGGTGCCTAGATATAAATTGCTTCATAAAATGATAATGGTTCACAAAACCTTAGCAATCCACTCTTTTAGATATTTTTTTCTAGATATTATATACTATTTCCCTTGGGTCCCAAAATTTCTCATTCAATTAAATTCAACATATAATGCTATTATTTTTATATTTTAAAAAGCAAGAATCCCTGTATCAAAGCTTCATGTCAACACATATATAAGCTGACATGGAGAAGAATTACAATAAGCTAAAATTTTCTGAAAAGAATTGAAACAGACAAAGGATTAATATCTAAGATATAAAATATATAAGGAACTCCTACAACTCAAAGCAAAAATGCAAATAATCCCCCTTGAATAGACATTTCTGCAAAGATGACAATGCAAATGGCCAAAAGATATATGAAAGTATGTTCAACATCACTAGTCATCAGGAAAATGCAAATAAAAACCACAATAACATATTCTCTCACACCTGTTAGGATGGCTATTATCCAAAAAACAAAAGATAACAAGTGTCGATGAGGATGTTGAGAAACTGGAACCATTTACACCAGGGGTGTCCAACCTGTGGCCCATGGGCCACATGCAGCCCAAGATGGCTATAAATGTGGCTCAACACAAAATCATAAATTTGCTTAAAACATTATGAGACATTTTTTGTGATTACGTGTCACAATGTATTTAATGTGTGGCCCAAGACAACTCTTCTTCTTCCACTGTGGCACAGACTCCAAAAGTTTGGACAGCCCTACACGCTGTTAGTAAGAATGGTGTAAAATGGTGCATTCATCATAGAAAACAGTATGGAACTTCCTCAAAAAACTGAAAATAGAACTATCATATGATCCATCAATCTTACTTCTGGATAGATATTCAAAAGAATGGAGAATGGGATCTCAAAGAGATATCTGCACTCCCAGGTTCATTGCAACATTATTCATATTAGCCAAGATATGGAAGCAGCATAAATGTCCATCAACAGATGAATAGATAAAGAAAATGTAGTATATACATACAAAGTAATATTATTCAGCCTTTAAAAAAGGAAATCCTGGATCTTTCCATGCCACTACAATGGTGCACATGAATGTCCTGGCTGATGCTCTCAAGAGCATTAACAATGCCAAAAATAGAGGCAAATGCCAGGTTCTTATTAGGCTGTGCTCCAAAGCCATCATCTGGTTTCTAACTGTGATAATGAAGCATGATCACATTGGTGAACTTGAAACCACCGAGAATCACAGAGATGGAAAAATTGTTGTAATCCTCATGGGCAGGTTAACCAAGTGTGGAGTGATTAGCCCCGATTAGATGATCTAGCTCTAGAAAAATGGCACAAGAACCTGCTCTTTTCCTGTCAGTTTGGTTTCATTGCACTGACAACTTCAATGGGCATCTTGGACCATGATGAAGCAAGTGAAAAACACATGGGGTGGTGGGGGAAATCATTCTTTTTCTAAAGATGTAGTGCGTGTGTGCAAGTAAAGTGCCTCAGTGAGAAAAAAAAGAAAGGAAATCCTGCCATATGTGGCAATATAGACTAACCTGGAGGACATTATGACAAGTGAAATCAGTCACAGAAGGACAAATATTGCATGATTCCACTTATATGAAGTATGTAAAAGAGTCAAGTGCATAGAATTGAAGAGTGGAAGGATGGTTGCTAGGGTGTGAGGGGAGGAGGAAATGGAGGGGTGCTGCCCCATGGGTACAAAGGTTCAGTTATGCAGCTCGAACTTGCACAGATATGTTGCACAAACAGTACAACACAATACATAACAGTACTGTACCATGCACTTAAAACATTTAATAGGAATACCACATGATCTCACCTTTAACTGGAACATAATCAACAAAAGAAATCAGCAAACAAAATACAACCAGAGACATTGAAATTAAGAACAATCTAACAATGGCCAGAGGGGAAGGGGGAGGGAATAGTGGGGGGAAGGGTTTTCAGGAACCACTATAGAGGACACATGGACATAACCAAGGGGGAGGGTGGGAATGGGGGAGGGGGTTGGGATTGGCTGGGG
>VMDR010032203.1:0-11786 GCA_007922815.1 Macrotus californicus
ATACTCAAGGGAAGAATCCATCAAGAAGACATAAGCGTAAATATATATGCACCCAACCTAGGAGCACCCAAATACATAAAGAAAATCTTGCAAGACTTCGAGAAAGATATTGACAGCAACACAATTATAGTAAGGGATTTTAACACCACACTGTCAAAAATGGAGAGATCTTCCAAATAAAATATCAACAAAGATATTGTAACAATGAACAATGCCCTAGGTCAAACGGACTTAACTGATATATATAGAGCATTTCATCCCAAAGAAGCAAAATACACATTCTTTTCAAATGCACATGGAACATTTCCAAAGATAGACCACATGATAGGACACAAAACAAGCCTCAACAAATTCAAGAAAATTGAAATCATATCAAGCATTTTCTCTGACCACAACAGACTAAAATTAGAAAGTAACCTCACGGAAAAAAACCCAAAGCACTCAAACTCATGGAGATTGAATAGCATGCTAATTAAACAATGGATGGGTCAAGAATGAGATCAAGGAAGAAATCAAAAAGTTTCTGAAAACATACTAAAGTGAACTCACAACAACCCAAAACTTATGGGACATGGCAAAGGCATTCCTGAGAGGAAAGTTCATAGCAATGGAGGCCTCTATAAAAAAGAAAGAAACATTTCAAATAAACAGCCTAACCCTACACCTACAAGATTTGGAAGAACAACAATAAAGATAACCCAGAGCAAGTAGAATGAAGGAAATAACCAAGATCGGAGCAGAATTAAATGCCATAGAGACTAAAACCACAATTCTAAGGATCAATAAATCCAGGAGCTCGTTCTTTGAAAAGATAAACAAAACAGACAAGCCCTTACGCAGACTCATCAGGAAAAAAAGAGAGAGAACCCAAATAAACACAATCAGAAATGAAAGGGGAGAGATTACGAGTGATACCACAGAAATACAAAAGATTGTAAGAAATTACTATAAACTATGTGCCAATAAATATGAAAACCTAGGTGAAATGGATAAATTTCTAGAAAAACATAACCTTCCAAAACTCAATGAAGAAGCAGAAAGCCTGACCAGACCAATAACAGCAGACAAAATTAAAGCAGTAATCAAAAAACTCCCAAAACACAAAAGCCCTGGACCGGATGGTTTCACAGGAGAATTTTACAAAACATTTAAGAATGAGCTAACCCCTATCCTTCACAGAATATTCCAAAAAATTCAAGAAGATGAAAGACTCCCAAACTCTTTTTATGAAGCCAGCATCATCCTCATCCCAAAACCAGATAAAGACATAACAAAGAAAGTAAACTTCAGGCCAATATCACTGATGAACATAGATGCTAAAATCGTCAACAAATGATTGGCAAACCACATCCAGCAATATATTAAAAAGATCATACACCATGACCAAGTGGGATTCATCCCAGGGATGCAAGGATGATACAAAATTCACAAATCAATAAATGTAATACATCACATAAACAATACAAAAGGCAAAAATCACATGATCATATCAATAGATGTGGAAAAAACATTTGATAAGGTACAGCACCCATTTAAAATAAAAAAACACTTAGAATAAAAACACTTAGCAAAATGGGACTAGAGGGAGCATTCCTCAACATAATAAAGGCCATATATGAGAGACCTACAGCCAACACCATACTCAATGGGCAAAAACTTAGAGCTTTTCCACTAAGATCAGGAACAAGACAAGGATGCTCACTTTTACCACTCCTATTCAACATAGTATTGGAAGTCCTAGCCACAGCAGTTAGACAAGAAAAAGAAATAAAAGGCATCCAAATTGGAAAGGAAGAAGTAAAACAGTTATTGTTTGCAGATGACATGATAGTGTACATAGAAAATTCTATAGACTCCACCAAAAAACTGCTCAACCTAATAAGTGAATATGGCAAGACAGTGAGATACAAGGTTAATACTCAAAAATCAAGGGCATTTTTATACACCAGCAATGAAATATCAGAAACAGAAATCAGGAAAAAAATCCCAATTGATATAGCAGCAAGAAAAATAAAGTACCAAGGAATAAAACTAACCAAGGATGTAAAAGACTTGTACACAGAAAACTACACAACACTGAAGAAAGAAATTAAGGAGGACATGAACAAATGGGAGCATGTACCATGCTTAAGGATTAGAAGAATTAGCATTATCAAATGTCCATACTACCCAAAGTATTTTATAGATTCAATGCAATACCTATTAAAGTACCAATAACATATTTCACAGATATAGAACAAACATTTCAGAAATTTATATGGAACCATAAGCAACCCTGAATAGCTGCAGCAATTTTGAGAAAGAAGAAGAAAGTAGGAGGGATCACAATACCTGATATCAAACTGTATTACAAGGCCACTGTCATCAAAACAGCCTGGTACTGGTATAGGAACAGACACATAGACCAATGGAACAGAACAGAGAGCCCAGAAATAAACCCAAGTCTCTATGGTCAATTAATATCTGACAAAAGGGGAAGAAGCATGAAATGGAGCAAAAATAGCCTCTTCAACAAATGGTGTTGGGAGATCCTGAGAGCTACATACAAAAAAAATGAACCTTGATCACCAATTTACACCCTACCCAAAAATAAATTCAAGGGGGATAAAAGACTTAAATATAAGTTATGACACCATGAAAGTCCTAGAGCAAAACATCAGCAGGAAAATCTCAGACATTCCACGCAGCAACATCTTCACTGAAATGTCCCCTAAAGCAAGGGAAGAATAAACAAATGGGGCCTCATCAAAATAAAAAGCTTCTGCATGGCTAAAGAAAATAGCATTAAAATGAACATAGAACCAACTATATGGGAAAACATATTTGCCAATGATACCTCAGATAAGGGTTTGATCTCCAAAATATGTAAAGAACTCACAGGACTCCACTCCAGGAAAAGAAACAACCTAATTTAAAAAAAGGGCAAAAGACTTGAACGGACACTTCTCCAAGGAAGACATAAAGAGGGCCCAGAGGCTTATGAAAAGATGCTCAGCATCACTATTAAATTAAAACCACAATGAGATACCACTTCACACCAGTCAGAATGGCCATCATAAACAAATCAACAAGGTGTTCTAGAGGATGTGTAGAACAGGGAACCCTAGCGCAGTGTTGGTGGGATTGCAGACTGGTACAGCCACTGTGGAAAACAGTATGGAATTTCCTCAGAAAACTAAAAATGGAACTACCTTTTGACCCAGCAATTCCACTGCTGGGACTATATCCTAAGATCCCTGAAACATCAATGCAAAAGACCCTATGCACTTCAATGTTTATAGCAGCACAATTTACAATAGCCAAGTGCTGGAAGTAACTTAAGTGCCCATCAGTAAATGAGTGGATCAAAAAATGGTGGTACATTTACACAATGGAATTCTACGCAGCAGAGAGAAAGAAGGAGCTCCTACCCTTTGCAACAGCATGGATGGAACTCAAGAGCATTATGCTAAGTGAAATAAGCCAGGTGGTGAGGGACAAATACCATATAATCTCACCTTTAACTGGAACCTAATCAACAAAAGAAAAAAGGAAGCAAAATATCACCAGAGACATTGAAATTAAGAACAATCTGACAGTAACTAGAGGGGACGTGGGAGTGGATAATGGGGGAAAGGGGGGGAAGGGTTTTCAAAAAGTACTATAAAGGACACATGGACAAAACCAAGGTTGGGGTGGAAGCAAGGGAGGGAGGTGGGTTTGACTGGGGTGGGGGAGAGTGGTGGGAGATAAATGCATACAAATGTAATTGAACAACAATAAAATAATTTTTAAAAATCTGTACTGTAGGGGTGAGAATTTTCTTGTTTTTCTGTACTATTATCAATATATTATTTTAATTATTACAAAATAATTTACATGAAACATAATGTCACATGGTTAATATAAACTTTGATTATTTAACTAGTTAATTTTTCTCAGCCTTAAAATAGCTCTAATTTTGCTTTTTTCCAAAAATTTCTATGAACATTCAGGTAGTTAATGTGAATATTCAAGTTGATACTAGATAAATTTTGGGTGTTCCTGATTCAATTCTGCACCCAATTCCAAAATGTGGGTTTTGCTTTTCCCACAATACCAAGCAATTCTTCAATGGCAGTGGGGCATCCTGCAGTTCAACCCAATTCTGACATTATCTGCTGGGAGATAGCATCAGATTTCAGGTTAAAGGCTCAGCTCTATAAGAATTCCCTTCACTTCAGATACTAATTGCAAATCTATGTTGTCACTCAGGCTTCTGACCAACTGGCTATTTCAGAGGTTTTCACAACACTTTTCTTGGATTCAATTAATTTGCTAGAGCAGCTTACACAATTCAGGAAATCAGTTTACTCACTAGATTACCAATTAACTACAAAGGCTATTAAATGTTATGAATCAACAGCCAGGTGAAGAGATACATGGGGCAAGGTATGGGAAAAATGCAAAGTTTCATACCCTCTCTCTCTGTATCTCCATGTGTTCACCAACACTGAAGCTCTCAGAACTCTATCCTGTAGGTTTTAATGGAGATTTCCTTACATACACACAAATCATTAGTTACAGGTGATTGAACTCTATCTCCAGGCCTTTTTCCCTTCCAGGTGAAGGTGGAAGGAAGGAAGGACTCAAAGTTCCAACTATAATCACATGGTTGACTCTACTAACAACCAAAATACCTTTATTGCTCTCATCACAGGAAATTTCAAAGTTTTTAGAAACCATGTGCCTGAAATGGGCATGAAGACAAAATATATACATTTCTTATAATAAATCACAATGTTATACCTGCCAAAAATGTTTTTATAGCACATTATGACAAGGCTTTTTGAAGAAATGTTCTGGATATCTTCATAAGCCGTGCCAATTAGAGGTAGCTATGGGAGAATGATCATGTAACCCCCAGATCAGATACAGGTGAAGAAGCAAAAGTAATATAATGTTAATTAAAATGGGAATAACTAGCTACTTTAAACCATTATGTATTTATTTCTTTAAAGTGTGTGAATGGTATATGCCTTTCCCTAGATCCCTGTCTACATGCATCTCATAATGTAAACTACTTGCATGGCTCATTACAGTTTTGCTCATGTTTAAGTCAAAGTGGGTAAATCCATTGGTGCTGACACAGTGCTCAAAGCCTGCAGAGAGAGAACAGCTATGGCACATTGACTCTTGCTACATATTCTAAACCCCTTGGAAGTAGTTACTCTAGCAGCTTTTATCAGTTATTGTCCCAGTACAGAGCAGAGGGCAGAATAAAGTTGGATACTTAAAGAGCATCTAATAAAAACCATGTTTAGCTAACATGTCACAGAGTTTTAGGGAAGCCAATAAGAAATGGTACAATATCCCAGGACCAGCAACAGCAGAGACTTATCATAATTCCCCAGATCTGAGGAGCTTTCCTTTTCTCGGTAAAATGAGTTAGTATTTCTAAAACTAATTTCTTCATATTCTGGGATCTGACAAATAAATAAATAGATACTAAGAATAATTGCAAGGGGGAGGGCGGAAGCAAGGGAGAAAGGTCGGTTTGGCTGGGGTGTGGGGGAGTAGTGGGAGGAAGAAAAAAAAAGAAAGAAAAAGAATAATTGCAACCAAGTTTCTGATAGTTGGAGAAGGGGATTAAACATATAGAAAGGGGAAGACTGGAATGAATCCCATGGTTTTAGGTTGATGTGGAGTTGTCGATGTAAACTGACTTTCCCCAGGTGTATTTGCTGAAAGGGCCTAGTTGTATCACAACAGCAATGAGCACACCCTAAACCACTAAGAGGAACTAGATGTCCATGGAGAAATGCCCAATTCTAGGACTAGGGTACTAAAAGTAGGAGAGGGACCTAGAATATTGTATTGAGTCTCAAAGTAAGGATGGAATCAGAGAATGGTGAAAAATGTCAAGAGGACATTAGAGCTAGCTTGAGGGGCACTCAATAGCCAAGATTCTAAAAATATGACTTGAAAACAATATGATAGTAGCAGATTATAACTCCATTGAATTAAATTGAAATGCTTTATCTATAGTGATGTAAATAAAGAGAAAGAAAGAAGAAAGAGAGAAAGAAAGAAAGAAAGAAAGAAAGAAAGAAAGAAAGAAAGAAAGAAAGAAAGAAAGAAAGGAAGGAAGGAAGGAAGGAAGGAAGGAAGGAAGGAAGGAAGGAAGGAAGGAAGAAGGAAAGGAAGAAATGATTTACTGGAACCTGTAGAAAGCCACACAGTAAGTATAGCCTCTGGTACAAGGATCATTTCACCAGTGGTGACCCAGAAGGAAGAAAGCTGGAAGGCAAAGCACAGCGCAGCACCACTCTTCCACACCTCCAATATCCTGCCCGTGACTCCCATTGATGTGTTCTTACCAAAAGCTAGAGGTCATGGCAACAAATTGACCCAATCTATTCAGGTCAGATTTCTGGGAAATGGGGAACAGGGTGATAAATTTTTTTGTGGACCTACAGGAGCAAAATAGGACAATCCAGCAAATATTTTTTGACCTGCAATTAGTTGTCTTTAACTTCATTCAAAACAATTATGATAGATTAGATTGTGACAGCTGTCATAACAGTGAGCATTAAAAAAAAAACTTAACAAAATTGGTGAATTGCTGTGTAGCCATTTTAATATTGAGGATGAAAGAAAATACACATTTTCTACATATGCTTTATTATCTCAAGAAAGAAAAAATGCAACTGAAGTGCAAAAAAAGATTTGTACAGTGTATGGAGAAGGTGTTGTGACTGGTCGAACCTGTCAAAGGTGGTTTGTGAAATTTGTTGGTACTACTCACATTTTGGCCCAATAATTCTTTGCTGTGGGGCTGTCTTATGCACTGGAAGATGTTTAGCAGCACCCCTGGCTCTACCCACTAGAAGCCAATAGCAGGAGATAGCTGACATACTCAAAATATTCAAATTGATAAAGTTCTTGGTGAAAATAAAAAATGTGACTCATTTTATGGAAAAAAAATAAATGGACTTTTTGACCAACCCAAGACACACACACACACACACACACACACACACACACACACACACAGAGTCTGGCACAAATAGCACCCCTTTTTCATTACAGAATGTTTTGCTACAAAATCATAAGCATGTAATTCTGTAACATAACAATATCACACTCAAGCACAGCATATGACATTTTAAGTGAAATGTTCAAATTAAAACTATAAATTACCACACCCACATTATTACCCTATTAACCACACTTTAGTAGGTGTTACTTCTGCCAGACTCTGTATAGGTATAATATCTTCCTCCCAACTAAACCAAGACCTTTCTATTTCTGATGTGCTGCTGATGTAGAGTTCAGGCACTCTATAAATAGTTGCTGAAATGAATATATGATGTCTTAAGTTATATACAAGCCTGATTTTTACACTATTCTTCATGAAACTCTGGATTTAGTTACAGTATCTGAAGTCAGTTCCTCAGATCACTGAGCATCTCATCACCACACTGCTAATCCAAACAAACAAAGACCTCATATTTATTTAAAATGCACTATTTTCTTTGAATAAAAATTCCACTGCTACGGTACTAAGACACCACAGGACATTTTAGAAACATTTTACATTTATAGAACATTAAAAATTACATATATATGGTTACATATTATATATATAATGTAACTGGATTTGACTATGGCATAATATCATATAAGGGAAATGATGGGGCTTTTATGTGTCCCCTTTATAAATAAAGAAATGAAAATGCAGAAAGTTTGAATAACTTGCTCAAGGTCAGAGAACTTACAATGAAGCAAGGCAGAATGTTTAAGAAAGATACTACTTTCTTTGAAGAAGTTTGTGTAAACAACAGAGGATATGTTAATAAAGAGACAGACTCTCCTGGCATGGGTCTTGGCTAAAAAGGCAAACTTTCTGAATTTAAAATTGGAATATCTGCATTAAACCACCTCTTCTTCTCCCTAGAGAAGCATTAGCAAAGATTGCCAATTCTGCCTGTAAAACCAGAGGACAATCTTCTCTTGACACAACTTCTTTCCTTCTTACAGGTCAGGAGGAAACGTTACTTTTCTGTACAAGAAATTCCATCCTTTTAGCCTGAGATCAATGTATACCCTAATGGGAGTCATCTGCTTTTCCCTCACTGACCAGCTCTGACTGTGGAAATGAATTGCTGCCAATTTTATGCACAAGAGAAATTGTTACTAGAATTACTGGATTGAATTGGAGATTTGCACATGCTAACTCCTCAGTGATTGCTACTATAAAGTCTTTTATGCTGGCAACTTTTGTTGTAGGAAACAAAGAATCTCAAGCTGGTTCAAAGAGTAAGGAAGTTCATTATAAATATCCACATGAAGATGTGACATGCATGGGAATTTAACAGCAGAAAGATTACAGAAGGAATCTGAGCACCTGGGACTGGAAGGAGAGACTAAACTTGGGGTAGCTACAGCTGCCTCAGTCACAGAAGCAATCAAGGGGTTTCTGTAGAAGTAATTGATCATGAACATGAACACAGTTATACTTTGTATGTGTCTGTTTCATTTTAGTTTGCTAATAACTCATGTGTTTTCCATGTTAAATTCTCAAGGCAGACTTGCTGGTATACACTTGTGCTTCTTTCTTTTTAAAGTTTCACTTTTTAAAATTTAATATGAATATGAACCAGCTGGGAGTCTTGGTAAAAATGAAGACTGATTCAGGAAGTCTTGGATAGAGCCTGAGATTTTTGCGTTTCTAATAAGCTTGTCCAGATTATGGTTTGGGACGCAAGGTCAAGTTTCTTACCACGTCAAATAATCGGTGTGTTACGCCACTTTAAAGGCTTGACTGTCCTTCGGTCATGTGTCTGCCATTTGTCCAATTACCTGAGGTCAGGGTTTAGGGTTAGGTCTTTTACTGTATCAAACATACAGGGGCTGTCAGAGGGGAAGTTACTGAAAAAGGGACTACTAGCGTTGGGCTGGTACTCTAAATTATGCTTTCTATAAACTGTTACTATCCATTGATAGCTGTTTTTAGTTTAGTTTCTTTGTCTACTGGTATCATCATTGAAGATCAAAAAGAGAGACATTCAGAGCATCCCTACTCACCATGTTATCTCTTGCTTTAATTTTAAGGGATGCAAAAATAACCTCACTTTTCTATACCCTATTATACTCACCTATAATTTCACTAAAAATTAATTGCTTTTAAAAGAAACAGTAATTAATATGTTAGCAAAAACTGTGGTCTTAAAATTTTTCTGTACATATTGTGAAAAATTTAGAATCTGGGGTTTTAAATACAAATTCTCCATCCTGCAACTGGAGTGATCATCCTAAAATTTACACTCACCTGACCACAGTCCTTGGTGATTCACCTCCAGAATAAAGACCAAGCTCTTTCATTCCAGTGTTCTTCAAAGTCTGATGTCATTTATTCTTCTGTATCATTTCACACCATTTCTAGCACATGTCATATCCTATGTCATCCCTATGCCATACCCAATTATTTGTCATTACCTACCTCAGGGAACCTTGCCAGACTCTGTGATTTTACTCTACCTTTTTGCAGCTCATGTTTCTACTCATCCACTGATTATCTTACCCACAATTAATTATACCATTTTCTGTTTTAACAGTTATCAGTAGATACCTTAAAATAGCACTTAGCCCAGTGCTATATTTGTTTATGCATTGTCTAATAGAAATTATTTTAAATGTTATATCTCCATAGGTGAGCACAGTACTTGGTAGCCACTCGGTAATATTTGTTAAATGAATAAATACAGAGAATAAAGGACTCACTTGGTCTGTAGGGGTAGAGTTGGAGGAGCAGTGGTTAGAGGACCCCTAGGAAAAGTGGGGGGAGAAACTAGCAGATATCAAGAGGCAAGCCACAGCTCAGCCACACTGTATACCCAGAGATGGACTCACACAAGTATTTCTGCCATTCGCTTCTCACTAGACTCTATGCTGTATCTGTTTGCTTCTAGCAAGTTAGAATGATGTTTAAATCCTGAGTTCACAGCTGCTGGAATATTTGCTTCTTCTAAATGAAACCACTCTTTTTGTTCATAATTCAGAATTATGGTGCTACAACAGCAGCTGAATTGAGAATCAACACCAAAAGGTGACTCATCAAAATGGCAGGGAAAGTAAATTGAATATCAAATAAAGCCAATTCCTTTATTCTTTCTATCTCATTAGGTTTCCTTTAGAAGATAAAATATTTAATCTATCCTAGAGCTAGGAACTCAGGGGCTCTTACTACAGAACAGCCTTATTGCAACAGGTTAGATGTGTTCATCTTAGCACTTTATAGTGTTTGTCTGAATACAATTATGCTCATAAGGTCATTTGGCTGAGCTTTATTGGCTTATACTATTGCAGAGAAATTTGTTTTTTTCAGACGTAGCTCAGTGCTTTCCTGTCTTCTCATGCCATCCTTGATTTTAAGTGATTACAGTTTATACCATCTGGCCCAGATATTTTTATAGTCTTCCCTTTTGAACCAGAGGGCATGATGTGAATGCATTTACTATGTAACACATAGTTTATTATAAAGAATGGTTTAATCTAGTCAGCTCAAAGAAATGGTAATAAACATTATAAACTAATCTCAGGATATGAAAGGAAGAGTTGGGGGTGGCAAGAGAGAGAGGGAGGTGGGGGTGGCAAGAGAGAGAGGGAGGGAGAGGTGTGTGTTTTTATTTGGATGGTCTGTCTTTATTTGAATAAAACCATCTCTCCTCCCCCCCCCAAAAAAAAACAACAGAAAATACAGGTAAGTCAGGGAAGAGGGAGAGGAGAAACATCCTAGGGAAGCACACCAGTTCAGTCTGTGCGGTTCCTCCCAGGTGGGGGCAGAGTGGCTAGCCTCTAGGGTCAGTTACTTCTTTTGTCTTTCTGGTGACTCCTGGCAGATTTTCAAAGCCTCTTGGTTATTTTAAAGGCAATGTTTCTGAATGCCATGGAAAGACTAGACACCCCCCTAAGTTGAACACTGAGAGATCTCTATGGAACTTGAGCACTGCGTGCAGTCCTCTTGGCCCTGGGAGCTGTGAATGCACAGCAGAAGGTCTTTGTTTAGCTTGCACCGGCAGCACTTGCATGCAGGACCTTGCAGATATCCCAATAGACTCCATGGAGCTTACGATTTTCATGCTCCGTGTAAGTACAGTGAGCACCACTTGGTCTTTTGAAATTATTTTATTATGTCCTCTGCTGCCCACCAGGTGAAGTTTTTCTTCTCTAGGTCTTTGCTTTCACGTTCACGCAGTCCCCTTCTGGTAAACCTGAAAAACAGAAGTCTCCATAAACTTGAATTTGAACTTGCTGAAGCAGCTCACAGTGGCCCCCTGCTAGCCCTGACTATTGTCAGGGGAGAGGCCTTCGTCTAACCACAGGGCCAATTCTGCTGGTTGTGCACTTCCTGGGATGGGAGGAATTTCCTGTCTGGGGCTTCACCGTTGCTGCTGATGTGCGGGCAAAAGAGGAGGCCAGAGAGACGTGCTGAGGCTCCTCACCATTGCTGTCTGTGGCCGTCATGGGTTTCTACTGCAGGCAGACAAGGTTCCACCACACGCAGCAGAAGACATGGGAGACCCAGGCCCCAGGCTGGTGAGGCTCTTTACTTTCTAGATATAGTCCTGGCAGAGACTGGCCTTCTCCGAAACTGGGGAATTCCTGTTTTACGTATGTAAATATTCTTGGACACCTGGGAACTTAATAAAATGACACATAATCTTTGAACTGATGAGAAAGAAATAGAAGGGACGCCTTCAAACACATCCTTTTCTATGCCATTTCTTGAGGTTATTCTTGAGGGCAATGCAAAGGTAAGAAAG
>VMDR010032204.1:0-11816 GCA_007922815.1 Macrotus californicus
GTTAAGTTTAAATGAGCTCATAAGGGCGAGGACATCATTCGATGAAATTGTTCTTATTGGAAGAGACAGTGGAGGTGTCTCTTACTCCAAGCACGCACATGGAAGAAAGACATGTGAGACACAGACGGCAGCTGTCTGCTAGCCAGGAAGAGAAGCCTCCCCAGAACCTTGCTTGTGCCTTGATCTTGGACTTAAATCTTCCAGAGCTGTGAGAAAACAAATTTCAGTTGTTTACGCCATAGAGTCCCAGCAGACTAAAACAACTGGTGTTGAATTTTGTCAAGTGCTTTTTCTGTTTTGATAAATGCAGTTTAGTTACTTTATAGCATGTAAGAGAAAGAAGAAAAAGTCTTTAGAGAAACATACAAATGACAGAAGATAAAATATATTTCTTCTTTTTGATTTTATTTTTTAGCCAGGTTATCACTAAAGTTATGTTGGAAGATTGAATAAGTGAGTTCAGAAGAATTAAAAATGTGTGTACATTTTGATGGTTGTATTGTAAGTTGTATCTATGCTATTTAAAATGATATGTTGAAAATAGCTCAGAATACCTTTTGGCAATATTGTCCAGTTCTGAGAAAGAATTAAGCATTTTTTATTTGAAAGAAATTCATCAAAAATTTTATCTCTGGCCAGGTAGCTTAGTTGGTTAGTGGATTGTACTGCTTTGCCGATGTTGCGGGTTCCAGGCCTGCTCAGGGCACATGTAAGAACCAACCAATGACTGCATATATAAGTGAAGCAGCCAGTCAATGTTTCTCTCCCTTTCTCTCTTTCTCTCCCCTTCCTTTTTATCTCTAAAAATCAATAAATAAAAAATTAGAACATTATACTAATTATAAAAACAAATTATACTCTAGAATGGTGGTGTCTAATATGTCAGTCCCTTCCCACAACGGCTGTTGCTACTTGAAAGGTGGCTTATCTGAACTGAGATGTGCCACGAGGCAAATTGTCAAGGGAGGTGTGGCGGGGATACGTTGTAACCAGCCCTCTGCAGTGGTAGGGATGAAAATGACACTGCTTGTTTGGAACTGCATTCCTTTTCTGTGCTTGTTGTAACAAAGTACCACACGCTAAGTGGCTTAAACAACAGAAATGATGGTCTCGCAGTTTTGGAGGCTAGATTTCCCAGATCACAGGGTCAGTAGGGTTGTTTGGTTCCTTCTGAGGGCTGCGCGAGACGGTTTTTGTTTTTGTTTTTTAATGCTCTGTTGGTTTAGTTTTCGGCCCTTGGTTTTGGCTAGAGGCCGGTCAGTTCCTGTTCTTGAGCACCTGATCAGGCTGACATCCCAACTACTTCCGTGCACGGGCTCTCACTCTGGGCCACCTGTTCAAGAGCCCCAGGAGCCTATTCCAGACAATGCCTTGGAACCTGTGAAAATTTTCAAATTTACCAATACAAAGGAATTCCCTCAAACCTAGCAAACCCCCCCTCCACCTGCCCTGTATAAACTGGCCCCCTACAGTTCCTGCTTGCTATTACCCTGCCCCCAGGGGCAGCCCTTGTGTGCAAGCTTCTCCCATTTGGAGTTGAGAATAACAGGGAGTTCTGACTTTCGTGTGTTTGAGTGTCGCTGGGCTGTGTCCTGCTCTCAGAGGAATCTTTCAATCTCATAAAACATTTGGCACTGTGAGCAGGATAGCATGGCCGTGACCCCAGACTCTTGCCTAGCTTTTTCGGGAGCGGGGGGTCTGCTCTTGGCTTACTAATCGGTTCTAAACCACCAGGAGAGCAGCTTGGGAAGGAACTGTTGTCACTTGTTGGTGAGCTTGTGTTTAAACTTATTGCTTACCTTTGGTTTCCACATCTCTCTTTATCCAATTTTTTTGGTGCTGAAATATTAGAAAAGAATGGTTCTAACTGG
Organism: Macrotus californicus; assembly: GCA_007922815.1. Classification (NCBI taxonomy): domain Eukaryota; kingdom Metazoa; phylum Chordata; class Mammalia; order Chiroptera; family Phyllostomidae; genus Macrotus; species Macrotus californicus. The sequence continues at coordinate 1,872 of VMDR010032204.1, forward strand.
CTAAACTCCGTGGGCTAGATACTAGCCAGGTGGGGGTTACCTTAGGGCAATGGGAGTGGTAGGCCACTTGAGCCACCCTGTGTAGGGTCCAGCCTTCAGGTGTGTTTGTTGTCTGCTGCAGACATGGCAGATGGTATTACCCCAGCCAAAGACTTGATATTGGAGATGGATTTGTGCCCAGGCTAAGAAACAACTTCGTCCAGGGCACGGAGACCACTGGTCCAGCAACCTCATTGTCTGCCTTTCTTAAGACAATGACAAATTAGACATGGGACATTCACTGCTTTTGTTTTTTTAATATTAGGAATTTTTTTAAAAAGATTTTATTTATTTATTTTTTTTAAAGAGGGGAAGGGAGGGAGAAAGACTGGGAAACATCAATGTGTGATTGTCTCTCGAGCACCCCCCACTGGGGACCTGGCCCACAATCCAGGCATGTGCCCTGACTGGGAATCAAACTAGCAACTCTTTGGTTTGCAGGCGGGCACTCAATCCACTGAGCCACACCAGCCTGGGCCATATTAAGAATTTTATTATGCTGCCTGAGCTTGCTGTTTGCTTAACCCATAATCCTGGTGTACTTCTTGCTCTCTGCCAAAATGTACAGCCCTAACTCTCATGTCTGAAAGAAAACCTGGTAGAAGGTACTACTATCTGTGCTAATCTAAAAATTAGTGGAGATTATTGCTTTCCCCAGGAGGCAACTGCCTGAGTGGGCTCACTCCTCAGCCACTGGGGAAGAGCACCTCTCCGTCCTCTGTGCCATCTCCTCCTCACTTCTAGTTTTCCACCACAGCCTCTGTGTCTTTGGCCAGGATCACCCCTTTCTGTTAGTTACAAATGTCACAAACACTTGTAACATAAATTACCAAACTATCAGTTCTTATCTCTCAACAATGTAACTTCTGAACCCACCGCCTTGAATGAAGGAATACACTAAGACATTATTGTCATGGAAAAATGTAAGTCATACTTTTAACATACTTATAGCTCAATCAGATATTATTAGAAATCCTGGAAATCCCAGATCTGTGTCTTAGCTAATGCCCTATAATGGGGGATTTGGGTATGGTCTGGTCTACAGAGATTCCTTATATTTCTACTTGTCCTCCATTTTACTCTCATAAGATGTTTTCTATGCGATTTAGGTAACTTCTGCACTACTTACTAGAAGTTTCCTCAACTATTTGGCTCAGTCACCCCAAATAAGCAAGCTGAAAACTGATGTGAAGATCAATGAGTCAATCTTAGTATAGTCTAATTATTTAAGTGCTTTCGACACCCAATTTTGAGGAATTTGAGGTTGGATAATAAGAAGCTAGAAGAATTCCTGGGCAAGTGGAATGGGGAAACTGAGGCAAAATAATTTAGCAAGGCCAAAGAATTAAACAACTTATAGACAGCTAGTGAATTGCAAGATCTTATCTTCCCTAACCAAGGACATTGAGGACAAATAGTTTATACCTCTTTTCCCTAACCAAAGAATAAATAGCTTAAATGACCTTGATCAGGAAGATAGAAAACAGAAACCCAATTAATGCCATTTGTGTCAGCCAAACCCAAGGATGGATGAAGTCAGGGGAACAAATAATAACCACCCCCCACCCCCACCGCCTTAGAGCTAGACAAATCCAAGATAAAAGTAAAGCAGTGAAGCTGGCCAAAAAACAATTCCAAACTCCTTTATACACTCGTTTTGATACATCAGCGTATTCAAAACACACCTGGAAAGCTGATGAATATTCTGCTGAAACCCCACCCACAGATTCTCACCTGCGAAAGAGGGATAAAACCCTCAAAACAAAGATTCAGTGCAGGCTCTCTTTAGAGCACGTTCATGCCCATTCTTGGGCATGAACTTTTTACTTTCTTTTTCCTACACTCTAAATGTGCCCTGTGCGACTTGCAAAAAGGAAAGCAGCTGGCAGGGGCAGCTCATCCTGGGCTTACCCGCTCCGCTGATCCTGTCTTCAAGGCCCTTTTTTCCCTCTGACTTTTCAGTGAGCAGACAGCAGCCCCACCAGGGCCCCCTTCTTTTCTATAACATTTCTAGGGAGCTGAAGCAGAGCACTGCCTAGGCTCAGTCCTGTTGCTTTTTCTAACCTAAATCCTTTATTTTGATGTCCCCAGCTTAAATAAGTGAACTCACAAAATCACTTGGACTCGTGCTGTGAAACCTATCCCACACAAAGTCATGGACACACACCCTTCAGGTTGGCCTAAGGCTGACTCACTTCAGGCCCAGTCCTCATCCGGTGATAATTTGGGCTACTCAAATACCCCAAATAATCAAGCTCAAAAATGATGTGAGGGTCAATGAGTTGATTTTAATATCATTTTTAATTTTTTTTTAATGCTGTCTACACTCAACTTTGAGGCATTGACTAAAGAATAGTCAGGTCCCTTTTATGTGCAGCTAAGTCTACATTCTAATTACTTCTTTTATTTGGGCTGGTCATACTTCCGGCCACTGTGCATCCGCCCTCACAACCCTAGAACCGAGCTGGATTCACTGACACTTCCTGTTGGTTGCTCAACCAAAAGCAAGTGGGATGCATATAAAGATAAAGATATAGCAAAATGGTGGAGATAAATGACAACCAACCTTGTTAAACTGAGAATAAATAAAGGTGACCAAAAGACAGAGATTCACTGAGCTTGTTGATTGTCAGTGGATTTGTGTTAAAGAAGAAAACCACGCCAAATGCATCCTTGGGGAAGGACTTCCACTTTGAGATTACTGATCTCCATCATACTCATGGCGTCTGGTAAGTGTGCTGCTGTGACATTTTCAGCCAAAAACAAGGCTCTCTTTCAGCAGTGATGAGGATGCTCTCATCACTACTCATAAAATATTCATAAGATGTTTTCAAATAAAAGTGGTAAATTTGTGTCAACAAACCTCCTTCTGATTCACTTTACCCAAATGGTGCATTGACTAGCTGACTAGCTGAGTCAGAGTAATGTTGGAGACCCTGGAATGGAGCACAGCTAAACTTCTGTGATGAGACAGAATGCACTGTTTTCCCCAGTTGTTTGGTGGGTATTTTTATTGTCTCACTTGAAGTCTTTTCCCCCATTATCCCCCTCCCCCGCCCCACTGACAATACTCCATGTGATCTCCATTTCTGTGATTCTGTTCCTGTTCTAGTTATTTGCTTAATTTTTGGTTTTGTTTTTTTAGTTTCAGTTATTGATAGTTGTGAGTTTTTTTGTCATTTTACTGTTCATATTTTTTTATCTTCTTCATTTTCTTAAATAAGTCCTTTTAACATTTCATATAATAAGGGCTGGTGATGATGAACTCCTTTAACTTGACCTTATCTGGGAAACACTTTATCTGCCCTCCCATTTTAAATGAAAGCTTTGCTGGATAGAGTAATCTTGGATGTAGGTCCTTGCCTTTCATGACTTGGAATACTTCTTTCCAGCCCCTTCTTGCCTGTAAGGTTTCTTTTGAGAAAAGTTGACAGCCTTATGGACACTCCTTTGTAGGTAACTGTCTCCTTTTCTCTTGCTACTTTTAAGATTCTCTCTTTATCTTTAATCTTGGGTAACTTAATTACGATGTGTCTTGGTGTGTTCCTCCTTGGGTCCAATTTCTTTGGGACTCTTTGGGCTTCCTGGATTTCCTAGAAGCCTATTTCCTTTGCCAGATTGGGGAAGTTTTCCTTCATTATTTTTTCAAATAAATTTTCAATTTCTTGCTGTTGTTTTCCTTCTGGCACCCCTATGATTCGGACGTTGGAGCGTTTAAAGTTGTCTCAGAGACTCCTAAGCCTCTCTTCATTTTTTCTGAATTCTTGTTTCTTCATTCCGTTCTGGTTGGATGTTTATTTCTTCATTTTGTTTCAAATCTTTGGTTTGAGTCCCAGTTTCCTTCCCTTCCCTTTTGGTTCCCTGTATATTTTCCTTTATTTCACTTTGTGTAGCTTTCATTTCTTCCTTCATTTTGCAACTGAGCTCAATCATTTCTGTGAGCATCCTGATTACCAGTGTTTTGGACTCTGCATCTGATAAGTTGTCTATCTCCTCATCACTTAGTTCTCTTTCTGCAGTTTTGATCTGTTCTTTCATTTGGGCCATATTTCTTTGTGTTGGTGCACCTGTTGTGTTGTAAAGGGTGAAGCCTTAGGTATTCACCATGGCAGGGCAACCCACTTCACTGGGTTATGGTGCTATATGTTGGGGAGGGGTCAGAGAGGGAACAATGCCACTTGCTGGCTCTGCTCTAGCCCCACTTTCCATCACTTCCCTCACTTCCCACAAATGGATTACGCTCTTTCAGATTCTGACTTGCAGATATCTGGGTTTGTGTATGTTCTAGGACCCTGTGGGTCTCTCCCACGGACTCTCCTGTGATCCTGAGAGTTTCTCCCACTGCCACAACTCCTGGTAATTTTTACATCCAAAGGTTTTGAGTCTTTAGTTTCCCACACTGAAACCTTGGGTTCTGCGGTCTGTCTCGCTTCCCAATTGTTTTTCCCAGCTTATCGGCCCACAGATGTGGGACCAACTGGTCCACCAGCCACCTCCTTGGCTGTGCATCCTCCCCACCTTGGCTACCCCTCTCCGCCCCTCCTACCAGTCTGGATGAATGTTTTTTTAACTCCTTGGTTGTCAGACTTCCATGAAGTTTGATTATCTGGCACTTCTGGTTGTTTTTTGTTTTTAAATTTGTTTTTGTCCTTCCTTTGGTTGTGCAAGGAAGTGAAGCATTTCTATCTATGTCTCCATTGTGGCTGGAACTCCTGGGCTGCTTTCTCCAAATCTTTGGCGTGTCAGTACATGAGCAAATCCACCTCCTTTTTTCTTTTTACTGCATAGTATTCCATTGTGTAAATGTACCACAGTTGTTTGTTTTTTTTTTACTTTTTTTTTTTTTATTGTTGTTCAAGCACAGTTGTCTCCATTTCCCCCTCACCACTTCCCTGCTTTGGTGTTGTCCATGTGTCTTTTATACATGTTCCTGAAAACTCCTTTCCCTTTTCCCCCCATTATCCCCTCCCACCTCCCCTCTGGTTACTATCAGTTTGTTCTTAATTTCAATGACTCTAGTTATATTTTGCTTGCTTGTTTGTTTTGTTGATCAGGTTTCAGTTAAAGGTGAGATCATATGGTATTTGTCCCTCACCACCTGGCCCATTTTACTTAGCATAATGCTCTCCAGATCCATCCATGCTGTCCTGAAGCGTAGGAGTTCCTTCTTTCTTTCTGCTGTGTAGAATTCCATTGTGTAAATGTACCATAGTTTTTTTGATCCAGTCATTTACTGATGGGAACTTAGATTGCTTCCAGCACTTGGCTGTTGTGAACTGTGCTTTGAACACTGGGGTGCATAGGCTCTTTTGAGTAGGTGTTTCAGGATTCTTAGGGTATAACCCCTGCAGTGGAATTGCTGGGTCAAAAGGCAGTTCCTTTTTTAGTTTTTTGAGGTAATTCCAAACTATTTTCCACAGTGGCTGTACCAGTCTGCATTCACACCAACAGTGCACTAGGATTCCCTTTTCTCCACAACTTTGCCAGCACTTGTTTGTTGATTTGTTTATGTTGGCCATTCTGACCTGTGTGAAGTGGTATCTCATTGTGATTTTAATTTGCATCTCTCTGATGGCTAGTGATGCTGAGCATCCTTTCATAAATCTCTGGACCCTCTGTATGTCCTCCTTGGAGAAGTGTCTGTTCAGGTCCTTTGCTCATTTTTTTAAATTGGGTTGTTTTTCTTCCTGTAGTGGATTTGTGTGAGTTATTTATATATTTTGAAAATCAAATACTTATCTGAGATATCATTGGAAAATTTGTTGAGGGTTGCTTTGTGTCCTATTATATGATCTATCTTTGAAACTGTTCCATGTGCATTTGAAAAAAATGTGTATTTTGCTTCTTTGGTATGAAAGGTTCTGTATATATCAGTTAAGGGCATTTGATCTAATGCGTCATTCAGTGCCACAATATCCTTGGTGATTCTTTTTTTTTAAATTATATTTTATTGATTATGTTATTACAGTTTTCCCTATCTTTACCTCTTTATCTCCCCTCCACCTTGCACCTCCCAACCCTCCAGCATCCTCCCCTTAGTTCATGTCCATGGGTTGTACATGTAAGTTCTTTGAGTCCTCTGTTTCCTATACCATTTTTTACCTCTCCCCAACTATTTAATGCCTACCAATTATGCTTCTTTTTCCCTGTACCTTTTCTTCCCTATTCCTCCTTCCCCCTCCCCACCAAAAACCCTCCATGTGATGTCCATTTCTCTGATTCTGTTTCTGTTCTAGTTGTTTGCTTAGTTTTTGTTTTCATTGTTTTTCTTTATTTTATTTTTTTTAGGTTAATTTGTTGATAGTTGTGAGTTTATTGTTATTTTACTGTTCCTATTTTTGATCTTCCTTTTCTTAGATAAGTCCCTTTAACATTTCATATAATAAGGGCTTGGTGATGAAAGCCTTTAACTTGACCTTATCTGGGAATCACTTTATCTGCCCTACCATTCTAAATGATAGCTTTGCTGGATAGAGAATTCTTTGATGTAGATTCTTGCCTTTCATGATTTCAAATACTTGTTTCCAGCCCCTTCTTACCTGTAAGGTTCCTTTTGAGAAATCAGCTGATAGCCTTATGGGAACTTGTTTGTAGGTAACTTGCTCCTTTTCTCTTGCTTCTTGTAGAATTCTCTCCTTATCTTTAATCTTGGGTAACTTAATGATGATGTGCTTTGGTGTGTTCCTCTTTGGGTCCAACTTCTTTAGGACTCTCTGGGCTTCCTGGACTTCCTGGAAGTCTATTTCCTTCACCAGATTGGGGAGGTTTTCCTTCATTATTTGTTCAAATAAGTTTTCAATTTCTTGCTCTTCCTCTTCTCCTTCTGGTACCCCTATGATTCAGATGTTGGAACGTTTCAAGATGTCCTAGATATTCATTCCTAAGCCTCTCCTCATTTTTTTGAATTTTGTCTTCATGCTGTTCTGGTTGAACTTTTCTTTCTTCCTTTTAGTCCACACCATTGATTTGAGTCCCGGTTTCCTTCCCATCACTGTTGGTTCCCTGTACATTTTCCTTTATTTCACTTAGCATAGCCTTTATTTTTTCATCTAATTTGTGATCATACTCAACCAATTCTGTGAGCATCCTGATTATCAGTGTTTTGAACTGTGCATCTGATAGGTTGGCTATCTCTTCTTTGCTTAGTTGTAGTTTTTCTGGAGCTTTGATCTGTTCTTTCATTTGGGCCATTTTTTTTTTTCTTGGCGCACCTGTTATGTAGTAAGGGGTGGAGCCTTAGGTGTTCACCAGGGTAGGGCAACCTAGGTTGCTGAGTTGTGGCACTGTAATGTGGGGGGAGGGGTCTGAGAGGGAATAGTACCACTTGCTCCACTCTCTGCCGGTTTTTAGTCACTTCCCCCACTACCCACAATCAAATTGGGACCTTCTGGTGCTGATTCTCAGATGGGTGGGCTTGTGTATGTTCTAGGACCCTGTGGGTCTCTTCAATGAACTCACCTGTGAGGCTAGGAATTTCTCCTGCTGCCTCAACCCCCACAGGTGTTTTCAATCAGAGGTTTGAGGCTTTCTTTCCCTGCACTGGAGCCCTGTGTTGTGTGGTCTGTCTCACTCCCCAGTTGTTCCTCCCGGTTTATCCACACACAAATGTGAAACCACCCAGTTCACAATCTGCTGCCGTACATGGTCCGCCAACTGCAGCCTTGCCCTCCCCAGTCCTCCAGCTGCAGCAAGTCCTCTTCGTCCAGCTGCCCATCTCCACCCCTCCTACTGGTCTGGATGAATGTTTCTTCTTAAACTCCTTGGTTGTTGGACTCCCATACAGTTCGATTTTCTGTCAGTTCTGGTTGTTTTTTGTTTTTAAATTTGTTGTTGTCCTTATTTTGGTTGTCACAGTGTGTCTACCTATGCCTCCATGTTGGCTGGACATCCCCTAAAGTGCTCTTAGTAAAGGTACTTTATTCTTGATGAGCAACTGCTGTTAGGTTTACCATTTGGTTAAGTTTGCATTAGCCCACTATGATTCACTATCCCGTGTTTTGCAGGAGTCAAAGTGACAATTTGAAGGGGGACAAGTTAGACTATTGTAGTATCCTTTAAGTTTTGAAAGGATACTTATTCTTAGGTCTGAAATATTAATTTTTATTTACTATCTTGGCCAGAGTGGGCAGTTTCAGGAGTTTCATTTGGCCTTTTTTTAAAAAAGTAATAGCTCTTAATTTAAAGATCAAAGAAACAATAAGAAGGTCTTCCAACTGTTAAGTATGTCTATTTTAATTAAACACTTAGTGACTGAGAAAATCACTACTGTATGGGTTGTAGACTTAGATAGTCTACTGTGACAGGAACCAGACCCAAGGTTTCTTTTATTACGCTATATACCTCTTCTCTAACAGAAGGCCCATGATGGTACTTGATGTCATTAGATATCAGGATAAATTCGGATATGCATTCAAACAGTCCTCAAAATATCTTGATACTAATTTTTCCCCAGTGAGTGGTTCCAAATACCTAGTCACAGGTCCTTTGGGAAAGGGATAGGGTAATGACTACTGCAGTGGTTCTCCAAGTGTGGTTCACAGATGCCTTCGGATCACCAAGACCCTTTAAGTGTTTTCAGAAGGGAAAAGTGATTTTTATAATAATAACAATACAATGACATTATTTGTCCTTCTTACTGTGTTGACATTCCTAACTGATGGTGCAATAGAAATGTTGGTTAAAATTACAGATCCCTCGCATGTCAGCAAGATTGCAGAATAGGAGATTCCAGCCCTCAAACCTCTACAGAAACACATTTTTAAAACCACTCATGAATGAGAATACCTTTATGAGAGCCGGGAGTCCAGATGAGAGGTTGTAGAACCACAGTGAAGCAAAAATCTGAAATAGAAGCATTGAGGAGGGTAAGAACAGTTATACTTTACCTGTGTCACCCCCTCCCCAACGCAGCACAGCTCAGTGCTAGGAGAGACTCCCTCAGCTTGTCATTTCTCCCTTGGGAAAAAGTGTGAGCAAAGTGAGCACCCAGCTTTCTTCCCAACTTTGCAGGCCCACTTCCATCTTGCAACATCATACAGAGCACTGAGGGGACCAACATAGTTGACTATATATAAATATAAATTATCCATATAATTTATATAGTTTAATTTAGAAATTTATATATATATATATATACATTTTATATTATATATAATTATATCTAGTTTAATTTATAGATTAGGCACAGTAAGAGATTAACAATAGCACTAATACAATAGAACAATTATAACAATATACATATGTAATAAAAGTTATGTAATTGTGGTCTCTCAAATATCTTACTGTAGTTAACTTTTCACTTAAAGGAAGCATTTTATGACTGCCCTTTGTCATATCTGAGTTGCCAGTATTGTTACTCTTGCACTTTTGGGACATTACAAGTAAAATAAGAATTACTTGAATACAAGTGAGGCCACAGCAGTCGATTGCTAACCTAAACTGCCAGTGGGTGACTCATGGGTGGGTGTGTAGCAGATACAGTGTGGATATGCTGAACGAAAGGATGATTCCCATCCGAGGCAGGATGGGATAGGACAATCCAAGGTTTCATCACACCTGTCAGAATGGTGTGCATTTTAAATCTGATGAATTGTTTATTGAGAACTTTTTATTTAACATTTTTAGACCATTGTTGACTGAGGGAAACTGAAACCATGGAATGCAAAGCCACAAGCAGAAGAAAGGAAATAACAAAGATTAGAGCAGAAAAAAATAAAACACAGACCAGAAAAACAGTAGAAAAGATTAATGAAACTAAGAACTATTTTTTGGAAGGATAAACAAAATTGACTAACTCATATGTAGATGAAATCAGTAAAGAAGAGACAAGATTCAAATAAAATTAGAAACGAAAGAGGAGGCATTACAATGGATACCATAGAAATACGAAGGATCACAGTGGATTAT
>VMDR010032205.1:0-11796 GCA_007922815.1 Macrotus californicus
TTAGTTTGTTTTTGTTTTTAGGTTCAGTTGTTGATAGTTGTGAATTTGTTGTCATTTTACTGTTTATATTTTTGATCTTCTTCTTCTTAGATAAGTCCCTTTAACATTTTATATAATAAAAGTTTGGTGATAATAAACTCCTTTAACCTGACCTTATCTGAGAAGCACTTTATCTGCCCTTCCATTCTAAATGATAGCTTTGCTGGATAGAGTCATCTTGGATGTAAGTTCTTGACTTTCAATACTTTGAATACTTCTTCCCAGCCCCTTCTTTTAGAATCCCTTATAAAATGTTCTTTAAGGACATGTTGAGAATAACTTACTCCTAACAGATTTCACTGAATAGCACTGTAATTGTTAAACACTTAACCATCCCTGCATCACTGTACCTAGGCATCTTGTGAACACCAAAATTAAGTTCCCACTTTCCAGAAAAGCATTCTTAATGTCAATAACCATAATACACAAAAACTAGTCATGGTAAGTGATTCATATGTTAAGGACTGTAGAAGTTCTATTTAGTTCTTAGAAGTAAACTGAAAGAAGTCCTCTTCTTTTCTCCTCATTTATCATGGTCCATGATATCTTGCCTTCACTTTTATCCTGTTCAATTTTATAATTACATGAAGAGTTTGTCTGCATGTGTATGTTTATGTGTGCATATGAGTTTGAGGTTTCATATGAAGAAATGCTAGTTTTTGTTGCAAAGTCATATGTGCAGAATTATGGCAGAAGCATAAACGATAGTGTATGAATCCATTGCTTAAACTAGAGACATTCGTCAGAAACTGCAAGCATATGAGAACAATTTTCTAGAAGAGCCCTCTCACAGCCCATTAGTCACACTAGGGCTGTATCTACAAATCTTGCCATTTATCTGTCTTCCTTATTTTAAGACCAAAGACATCAACCCAGATAAAATTATCTTTCCTGCTGGTGGATTTCTCAATAATATACACAAATGGCTAAACATTTATCAGAAGAGATTGCTGAAGTAATTCAGGGCAGCTTCCTTCCAGAAATGCACTTCCACATAGTAATACATTTGTCATTGTGTTTTAACAGTTACTATTAAAATTATATTTAAAATCAAAACTTTATATCTGTCCATCTAAATACTGAAAAGAAAGGCATCTCGAACTGTAGATTCCTTTGAAATTAAACTAAGCCCTTCTTTAGCATAGTTCCAAAGCAATCAAATGAGTTTTAGAGTTGGTAAGGAAAGGAGCTGGGCCAACAAGACAAGGTCAGGAGACCCAAATTCAAACATTGCCTAGAATGCTTCACTGGTCTTGACTCAATTTTCTTTCAGCTGGTACCCTGTCAAAAATGACAACGCTGAATTTCTGTAAAAAAGAGTATATCAAGTGCATGTAGCAAACTGGAAGAGTTAATGAGTACTTCAATCTTTCTTTTCTTAGAACAGATGTTAGAAACACCCACTCAAGCTAAAACAAGTTAAGAATCAAATAAGTAGTAGATGCAATTAGCCACCATTGAACAAATATTTGACTGTTTGCCACAAGAAAGATATTGAGTGATATGTGCAAGGCCCTGGACTGCAAGGAAGTTGGAAGCTCTGTGGCTCAAGTCAAACCAGTTGATATGTCCATGACATGTAAGACTCCTAAGCTAGGCAGAGGAGAAGTAAATGCTCTTAACTTCCTGACCTTGGCCACTGCCTTGATTTGGCTACAGAGTAACTGCTGTAAATTCATGTGATTGCATTATTCTGAGATGACATCTTCTGTACCTGTGCTATCCAACATGGTAGCTGCTAGTCACATATGGCCATTGGGTACTTGAAATGCAGCTAGTGTGACTAAGAAAGTAACATTTTAATTTTATATATGAACTTGATGTTAATAATACAGAATTGATACAAGAATTAATAATTAACTTGGACAAATGTAATTTTCAAACAGATGCTTTTACCTCAAAGTCAAATCAGTTATTTTTTTAAGATTTTCTTTATTTTTAGAGAGAGTGGAGGGGAGGGAGAAAGAGAGGGAGAGAAACACCAATGTGTGGTTGCCTCTCACACCACCCCTCTTGGGGACCTGGCTCACAATCCAAGCATGTGCTCTGACTGGGAATTGAACCAGCAAACCTTTGGTTCACAGACCCATGGTCAATCCACTGAGCCACACCAGCCAGGGCTCAAATCAACTCTTACAATTAAGATGAACAAGGTCAATCAATATGGATGTGACTATAAAAGAAAGTGATTATTTGGTACTCAGTTTAGTTATTGGACAACTTTCAAATATGATTGGAACAATTTAGAAATGTGACTCTAATTTTTCAGCTGGAAATTGTGTGAAGTCTAAATACAGATCAAGTACTTACAATGAAAATTTAGCATCTGAATAAAAAAATGTATCTGCTTTCAATGCCACTCTGCTATAAAAATGTTCTTATTCTCACTTGTCCTGGAGAGAGGGTTCATGGAATGTTTACTCTACGGAAGTCTCTGTTACTGAAGCTTCTTTACAAGGTGACAACACCTCACACATCTGGGACTGGGAAACACAAATGCCTGACAGATCACTGGTACCATTCTCGAGAGGTTCTGACCTCAGGGCAGCCTATCTTCCCTTTTCCAATCAAGCCTTCATTCTTGAGTGCTGTGCAGGTCTGGGATGTGCTGGGGACAGAGCTGGTTAGTGGTATGTATCTGACCAGGGAATTATTCTAGGGACTGCATTACTGATTGTTGACAGAATTTAGCCAGGTTCACTGCAAATAGTCTTCTTAGCAGGGTAATCTTTGGAAGATATGTTCACCTTTTTATTGGGTCTAAAAAAGGAAAGTCTGAAGAGGTGGAGGTCAGTGGGTTGCTGGGGTGTGTAGTATTAAGGGAGGTTGCCTTTAGTGACATTGTCATTGTGGTTGGGAACACGTCGGTCCCATGGCTGTAGATGTGGGTGTTCCTGTGTGCTCTTCCACTCCCAGGAGTCACAAATCTATGGAGCTGTAGACCTGCAGAGCTAATGAACTGAGAATCTCCTATCTGGAGAGGCAGTACATATACACACAACCACACATAATGTATAAAAGTGAAGAAAAGGTGGTGTGAATTCACCAGGTGTCTAATAAACCCTTACTATATGCTGATATTGGGCTTAATAAAGAAATATAAAACCTAATTAACTAGATATTACTAATGAACCATCCACAGGGAATGGCTACCCTACAGTTTTCAATACACATAAGAGAATAAATTTCTATTTTATTAACCTCTTGAGAATTGAGATAACTTTTAATTGCAGCAAAACTTCACCTAACATAATTGATAACTATATAATATGAGGTACTTCCCCTTGATAGGCTTACAGTGACTTCAAGTATCTCAGTGGCTTTAGCAAGCACCATTTTTTAACTAGAATAATTATTTCTAATTTATATAGGTATTTACTTCCAAGGTGATGAAAGGAGCATTTCAATACCAAAACAAACTGGACAACTATAAAATTCAAATCCATGTAGAGCAGTTGTTCTCAAATCTGGCTACATGTTAGAATCGCTGGGGGACCACTGTCAAAACACCAGTGTCAGAGCCCAAACCCACAGAGACTGGTTTCACTGTTCCAGAGTAGGGTCTAAGCCCCAGCATTTTTCAAAGATCCCTAGTTTGACACTCAATGAATTTGAGAGTTGCATTAATTTCCTGGAATGACTTAAGTCTTTCCAGTTAAGTCTTAAAATTAAACATTAAATTTAAGTGTAAGCTTCCAGTTAAAGAAAATAGAAATATTTTTCTCCTTCCTGAAACTTATCAATATATTTTTAGTGATTGGTTTAATATTCTTCTCTGTGATGGTCAGTTTCATGTGTCTGCTTGGCTAGGCCATAGTCCTGGGCTATTTGATAAACAGTATCTAACAGTTGCTATGAAGGTATTTTGTAGACATGATTAAAGTCCATAATCAGTTGACTTCAAGTAAGAAATACTATTCTAGGTAATGTGAATGGGCTTGATTCAATGAGTTAAAAGACCCTAAGAGTAGCCTGAGGCTTCTCAGAAGGAGAAATGTTTCTACCTGTGGACAGCAGCTTCAGCTCCTGCCTGAGAGTTTCACCAGACTCATCCTGATCGCCTGCCCTGAGGATTTCAGGCTTGTCTAGATGACCCCTTCCACACACCACCAGGTAAGCCAATTCCTTGCCAAAAATCTCTTATAGTATATCTTTTGCCACTAGTTTAACCTTGACTAATATACTCCCCAATCTCCATTAAATTGTATGCTCTGAGGTCAGAGGTGTCTGTGTTATTCATTCTGAATCACAGTACCTAGCAACATGCTGGCCCATAATGGGCACCAATAAACACTTGTCAAATGAATGGGTGGATGAATGAAGGAAGGAAGAAAGGCACAATCTGGTTAGGGAAGTAAAGCATGCAACATAAACAGTGAGCCATGAGGCACACAGTAAATGCTAGGGAATTCAGCATAAGAAGCAAGCACATCTAGACATGGATACCCGGAAAGATTTATAATGAACTGAGGTTAAAGGGTGGAGATTGGGGAAGGAAAAATATAAAGACTGCAAATGGCACACTCAGGCATATCATTTAAGCTAGACTGGACAAAGAATCATGTAAGCTTATGGAGGAAAATGAGTTTGGAAGAATCGATCATGACCAGATTTTGCATGATAAATGCAAATTATTCTTTCAGTCAGTGGTGTCATAGAGGGCACAGAGGGTCCACTGTATGCTCTCTCTCTCTCTCTCTCTCTCTCTCTCTCTCTCTCTCTCTCTCTCTCATATTCAAAAATATTTTTCTATAAATGCATTTTCCTTGTAGGCTAAAATCAGGAAGGAAAAAATGTTTTTTATGAGGCTCCTCTTGTTAAAGTCAGATCAGGAAAACAGGGTTACATATGCTCAACCCCTCACTGCCACATTCTTTCAGGAACTTCTAAAAAACAGCTAATTGTTTGAAAATCAACACTAAAGCAATGGATTGTATTTGTATTTTTCACTCATTAAATCAAACAATCACTCAATCACCAGCTATTTAAAGCACTCTAGCATGCAACATTCTGGAGAAGCTCGGAGTGAACAGAAAAGACCTGTCTCCTGCTGGTGGAACCAGCTTGAGAGTCAGTGATTCTCTTCTGAGGTCCTGAGGGGCAGCCTTCTAAGGGCTGTGGGATTTATTCCAAAGAAAATCAGTCCCTGGTAGTGAAGGTAGTCTTGTAAAAAAAAAAAAACTGAATATGGGATCATCAAATTTCTCTCTGACCTCCTCTCTCCTTCATGAACTTGTGCCAGAGCCCTGGGAAAAGGAGGCAAAAATAAAATACTTCATCATCAAAATGTCTGAAACCTTGGGATGGCAGCAAAGCTGCTCCATAGCCCACACTGCAACACAGAGGCAGTTCAAAAGGTATCACCTTCACTTGAGTGGAGCAGATTCTAAAAATGGAATGTGAGAGAAGGTCAGCTATCAGAAGAGGGAAACATGAAGGTCGCGGAGGATAGAGGCAGGTGTACTCATGACCTCACCTGCATCACATCTTGGAAGAGACAGAAAGTCTGACAAGTTCAAAATGGCCAAGGAGACTTCAGAGTCTACTGGCTTTGTCCACGTTTCAATGAAGACTTTTCATTTCTTCCCAATCTCCTCATTTCCAATGCCCTAGATTCTTTACAGCCAAAAACCATCTCATTACCCAAAAGAGCTTCTACTTAGAAAGTCTCTGAAAGACTAGAGTCTCCTCTCAGTGGTCAGTCCCCTCATATTCTGTTTTTAGTCATTGCATTGTCCATACTTCCCAGCCAGCCAACAGAACTGTTTTCACTGGCTCCCAACTTTGAATTCCTACCTACCATTTTTTCCTGGTCTGTCTGGAAACCCCAGGCGAGGACCAGTACTAGACTGTGTCTACTTTTTACCTGTACTGTGTGGCCATTATCATGGGAGAGAATCACACAACCACAGTGCATGTGGCCACAACACATCTGTGATCTCCAAACTTGGCTGGACCTTCGGGTCTGCCTATCACTCTTCAGTGACCACACCCAAAAGATCGTCAACAGTTATCTCAGTCCCTAAACACTTCATTCTTGGCAGATGGCTTCACAGGACCCAAGGTCATCAGGCATTGATCAGCCAGGCCTTGGTGTTAGTACTGCCCTGATACTCAGGCCAGGCCTTGACATTCTTATAAACAACCTCACAGAACACCAACATCAGACAAGACCACTCTCTGCCTGTGATGGATCAAGACAATAGCAAGACCCATCCAATGTAATGTCTGGCCGCAAATTGTGAGCATTGTTCAAAGCACAAAAATGACCACATGTCCTCCTCTCCTGGCTAATATGAGTAGTGGTTACTCTTTTATGAATTATAGCTGCAGCCTTGCTCTAATCTGCATTCCCCATGCTTACACTTTGGGAAGCTACCCAGTCAAAGGATTACCCCCACTTCCCAATATCACCCAATCCAGAGAAAGGCACAAAGTCTCTAAACTCTTCCCCAGAGAATCTAACCCAAGCCCAAGTCCCACAGTAAATTATTTCTAACATTCTATTCCTGAGATGCCCCATGATTCTCCATGGGAGAATCACCCCAAAGAGCAATTAACTCAATTTTTTCAATGACAGGCATACTCCTGGTGGTCTTTGGCTGGAGGACATTGACAATAGTAATATGAATTATTATTATCACTATTATTAGATTCTATTCTAAGTACTTTACATGTGTTATATCCATTTAATCCTTTGATGACAGTGATGACTTTACCCATTGTAAACATGGAAAAACTAGACAGAATTTAAAAACCATGCTGGCCACTGTTCCAGCATAATGTGCAGAGGGATTCAATGCTGGCTCCAGGGCTCTGCTCTCAACGATTTTAGAAATAACAAACTCCAACATTAACAAGACCATCCTCTTCTTTACACCCTCCCCTCCAGTCCCAGATTATGAGCTACTTCTCCTTTCAATGCCAATCTTTCCTTTGTCTCCTCCATAACAGACTCTTCTGTCTCCTTGAACACCTTTGGTTCCAGCAAAGACCAATTTTTTTCTCATTCTTCAACCTTCCCTTCTCCATAAGAACCATCTCTTCAATCCAAAATTAGGCATGAATCTTTTTCATTCTAAAAACAAACCAAATTACATCCAAAGACCCCACGGTCTTTTCCATCACCAGTTCAAGTCCTGTAAACCCTAGTTTATTATTATTTTCAAAAAGAACATAATTAAACATTATAAAAGGCATTAATGAATGATTTTTTTCTACTTTGAAAGGGTGAGTGTGGGTAGGAGAGACAAAGAAGAGTTCAAGAATAAAGGTCTGTGGTAAATTACAAACCATTGGCGGGATGGGAGGAGGTGGAATATGTCCAGCTAGAGATACAGGAAAAGAAATCTTGGGATATGGAGGTGCTATAGATTAAATATCTGTGTTCCTTCAAAATTTGGATCTTGAAAACTAACACCCAAGGTGATGGTATTAGGAAGTGGGGGCTGGTGGGAGGTGATTATGTCATGCGGATGGATCCCTCATGAATGAGATCAGTGCCCTTATAAAAGAGACACCAAAGAGCTCCCTTCCACTGTATGAGGACACAGCAAAACAATGATTGCCTATGAATCCATTTTCTCACAAGACACTGAATCTGGGGGCCCTTTGGTCTTAGACTCCCCAGCCCCTAGAATTGTGAGAAATAAAGTTCTGTTGTTTATAAGCCACACAGTCTATGGTATTTAGGAATAGTGTCCCAAATGGACTAAGACAGTAGGTAAAAGAACAATCACAGAGAAAGAAAAGCCTGGCACATATTTGAGAGCTGATGAATAGTCTAGTTGTGTGTTGTATCAGTCTGTTTGGACTGCCATAACAAAACAACACAGAGTGACTTAAGCTACAGAAATTCATTTCTCACCGTTCTGGAGGCTAGAAGTCCAAGATCAAACTATTAACTAGCTTGGTTTCTTCCAGGGCTTCTCCTTGGCTGGCAGATGGCTAACTTCTTACTGTGTCCTCACATGTTTTTTTTCTCTGTGTGCACACACCTCCCTGGTGTCTCTTTGTGTGTCCAAATTTCCCCTTTGGACGTCAGTCAGATTGGATTAGGAACCAGTCTAAAGATCTTAACTAATCACTTCTTTAAAGACCTCATCTCCAAATGCAATTACATTCCATTCACATCCTGAAGTGGATTGAGACTTCTCACCATATAAATTTTGGAAAGGCACAACATATTCAGCCCATAACACAGGGGGGACAGGGGAAGAGGAAAGATTAGACTAAAAATGCAGGTTAGGATCACCTCACCGATGCCTTGGAACGTGAGAATGGGAAACTTGAACTTCTTTAGGCAGTGGATTATATGAACGCCTAAAATGACACTCTTACCTCAGTGAACTGTTCAAAATTAAAGGTGGAACCTGCTAACACTGTTCATTTACTAGTAATTTATCTATGACATATAATGTATATTTTTCAGCAACTTACTTTTCTCTAAAGAGACTTGCTTTAGATACATATTTATATTCTTCTATTTTTATCCCTCTCCTTCAAACCAAATCTAAAAATACCTTATACATATTTAGAAGATGGTCTAAAACAAAGTGCTTACATATAGCCAATGGTGAAGAAAATTTCATTAAGACAATTAGAGTTAAGCATTAGCCCAAATACTTAAGAAAGCAGCTGATGCTGTTCTAAACACAGGCCACTTGTTTTTCCCAAGGGAATCAGTAAAACCTGAGTGCATGGCTGAGAAGCACATCTGAGACGGGTAAGCTTAGGGCTGCAGTGTGGGCACACCGCTGCCAAAAAGACAGAACAGCTGCCCTTGTCACATCCAGAGGGTAGGTCATGTGACATCATCTCTTCATCACACAAGACAGCCCTGATTCCAGCCTTGAAATGGCACATTCTCAATGGAGAAATGGCAGGTCAAGAACATTTTTAGGTGCTGCCAACCATACCACAGACCTTGTGAGCTAGTTTTTCTTTTGTGTATTACCTCATTTCATTTATTATTGTATTTCTATTTTATAGATAAGGAAACAAACTCATAAAAGTGAAATGACTTGTTCATAACAAAAGGACAACGAGCTGAGCACTTATTCCGAAGTCCAAGCTCTCTTTCCCACACCATGGTAAGTGGGTTTTCTCTCCCAGGATCATGAAGTGACTCCAGGATCACCAGCCCTTGTTTGAATCCTGCCATCTGCCCCCTGCAGGAGGAAAGCACCAGTTTGCAGTGGTGGGGAGTGGGCCACCTTCAAGATTTGTTTGAGGACAAGCCTGGACAAGAAAATCTCTCACCCTGCACATATATAGCAATATATTGAGTTGAGCTAGATAAAATTAGTTTTTGTAGACCAAAATTTGTCAGATTTAGCAATTTCATATGAGACAACCTAATGATTTGCTCATGGTAATAACCCAATAGTTAATAACTGTAACTGCTACTCTAGTACTGTTGGAGATTTTCTGGATGATTTAAAAAAAAAAATGTACATGTCCTTTTGCCTCAGGAACACCTAGAAAACAACTTTTTTCTTGCCTGGGGGAAAATGCCCAGCATCATCCTCCACTTCAGGAATATGCACTCCTCTGGGAAAATAGGGGAAAACCACATCTAAATGGAGCAAGAATTCAGGTATTCCCCCTTGAATTACTATTTCCATAATGAAAGCCAAGAGGATGTGTCTGAGATATACCTGCAAATAGAATGTGTAAATGAAGATAGATAGTGAACCAGAACCTGTATATCAGAAGATTCCAAGGGGATCACACATTTGGCAAACACCCACTCCAAAAACACACTGGGCAACACACTGGAACTGCCAAGGCGAGGTGTGTTTGATTGATGCTGTAATTAAAATTCAAATTTGAGGACATTTGTCAACTCTTTCAATGTGTAGGAATCACTGAAATTTTAATAGACCCATCAGGATACCCTGGGGGAATATCTCCACCTTTAAGATATTTTTTAAAGTAGTTAACACATATCCTCTAATTTTTATAATAGAAATATCTTCTCAAGTACTGAAAAGGGGGTTTCGGGAAGGATTTTGAAATTCCACGTAGCAATATTTATGTCTCCTTCTCATCAACAGTGATTTTGATGGTTTTGTAGGCTGGACAGCCTTCACTTAGAAGTCCAGAGATTGTAAAGGGAGAATCTGAAAACCTGGGCAGATTCAGAGCCATGACCACGTTTATTAAGCTGAACCAGAATTTTACTCCCATGCTTGAATCCCTAAGAATTTATGAGAGATAATTGCTGAAAATATTGACTGAGTTTATTTTACTCTCTTTCAGTTTCCCAGGAAAAGGTGGATTGGAAGGTTTTTGTGTGTACTGTAGGGTTACCTCAAATCATAGCAATTAATGAGAAATTTTACATTGAATGTACAAAGTTTCTCTCTTAAATTCTTTAACTTCAAATCATTGAAACAGTGTCCACAAATAATACTAGCTACCTGTTAATTGTTTATGATGTATTAGGCTCTTTATGTATTTCTCAAACCTCACTGTATTATTGTTAGTCCAATCTATAGATGAGAAAACTGAGTCAAGGAGTGTTTGAATTCTCAAGGACCCACAAACAAGAAGTGGTTGAGCAGGATATTAACACATGTATCCTGAGTCCTGAGTCTGTGTTTTTAATAGCCAAACTTCTGTCATTCATGAGTGGCTGCCATGGCAGGCACTCTCCCCCAAATAAAGATCATTATGACAACTTAATGGCAACAAAGCACCCAATGAACCCCCAAACAATTGTCTCAGGAAATAGCTACAACAGAAAACTCTCCACCTACAACACTGAACAATCTTTTTTTTTTTTTTTTTTGAATTGTCTCAAACTGGTTGTTGCTCCCTTGCGGCCAACCAAGGGCTGCTAAATGTGAATGAAGACCAGTTAGAAAATTGCTCCATTTCCCCCTTAATTGACACTTTGTGATCAGAGACTATCTCAATATTACATCGTTTTGCTCTGTGAAGCTGACTTGTCTTTAACACCTGGAACATCTGCTGCAATGAAAGTGACAGTGGATGGTTCCCCTTGACATATTTATAAATAAGTAGTCTTTAGTAATTTGGTTTTAGATTCACTTTTATCTTTAATAACCTAACACAAATCAGTTTGACTCTTTTGATTTACAATTATGTTAAAATAATATAATTCAAAGTACTCATAATTCTTCCCAACCCACTGAAATAACAACAAATTTTATCAAAACATGAAAAGAAATCCATATCATACTCTGATCAAGTATTAATATTGAAAGACGTAATTGAATGTTGGATTCTGGATGTACTGAATCATTATAAAATAAATAATTATAACTTGATTTCCACAGAGGAGTCTATACAGAAAAATAGAACTATTTCTTCCTTACTGGTCTGTGTCCTCATAAATAGATGGAAAAATTGTCCCTACAGGGCATCAGAGTTAATGAGATATGTCATTTGCCCCAAATATGTCAAGATGATCCTAAGCTTTAAGCTATACCACTGATCATTGTTATATATCCTCACAAAACCCTGATCTGTGAAGGATATAAAATAGTTTTCTCTTTACAGCCTCCATTTGTAGCTATAAGAAGAAACAAGACTACTTCTGCAAAAAGATAAACACTGCCACCTGCTGAGATAAGAAAACAAATAAAAGCATAAAGACGTGTGAGTTTATTCACTTTCTGTTTTTTCACTTTCAGCAGATAGGAAGATCCTCTGGGCTTTGGGATAGGCAGGACTATACCCCTTTGACAACAAGAAGCAGCTACAGAAGATGAGACCTTCATCCATTAA
>VMDR010032206.1:0-11783 GCA_007922815.1 Macrotus californicus
ATTTAAGTAACACTGAAACACAATAATTTAAGTCAACATTTTTATAGGGTCTCATATATTAAAATCAAATAGAAGAAACAGTATCTTAGACTATAATCTTTATTTCCAAAGTCAAATGTTTCAACAGTATTAAAAAGCAAGGTCCAAACTGTAAAAGACCTATCTTTCTACCACAGATTTTGGACACAGATGTGCTGGAAGTTTCTGTCTATTGTGCTTTGTTTAATTATGTTATTGTCACCTTTTAATCTCTATTTCATCTCTTACCTTATATTCCAAATAAAAATATAACCTTAGTCACTTCAATTTAAATTTTTATGAGTTATTTGGTGTGTTAGTATTAATATTTTATATAAAAGTCATTTTTACTTCATCTATGAGATATTAAAATTTTTACTACTTCCTAAAGATGAAAAAATACTTAAAACACTTTTTTTCTTCTGAAGAATACTTTTATCTGTATTTTTCCTATATTATTTATTAATTCTTACTGCCTTGTGTATCAAGCACTGCCCCACTCCCCACAAAGGGGGAAAAGAAAGCAGTTTTATTCACTCTGTTAACCAGGCCTACCTTGGCATTTAACAACCTCAGAACTAGTTATGTAAGAAAATAAAGAGTATGATGGGAGTTGTTTTTTTTTTACTTACTGTGGGACCAAGGAACAAAGAAAGCAAGTTTATTTCAAGAACCAAGTTAATTCTTAATGCATTACAAACCTATATTCAAAGAGTCTCTTAGGTTAGAAAATACAATTAAACCTAAGTAAAACATAAATTTAAAATCTTATATGAATCTGGAGAGCACCGGGTCATGCAGCAGTTAGGTGTTAGGTGACCGGAGTGTTGGCTCCAGGGGAGTAGAGGCAGGCGTGACGCGTGCCCTGACTGCCATTGGCAGTGCTGCTGATGCTAGTGATGACGTCATTGACCGCTGGGGCACTGGTGGTGAGCTCTCTTGTTACACTGGTCTGACATCACGCATGGCACTAATGCTAGCTTTGCAGCGCATGATACTGGTTGGTATTCAAGTCATGTGTCTGCCAGAAGCATTGGCGGCTGATATGGATGACAGCATCCACACCAGGACCGTCGGCATCCTTGGTGGCGGGCATTGACACTAGTATATTAATCCACGGCATTAAAAAAGGCAACATCAGTATAAAGTAATGCGGAGAAACAAAAATTGATATTTACAGCTAGAGGTCTTTTCTCTCTCCATTGAGCCCTTTGAAATCTCAGTGCCTCAGCTTTCCTTTCTCTTTCGGAAATCACTTCAGTTTCAGATGGTAAAAGGCATTGATCCCCATTCCTGAAAGTCAGCATGGAATTCCTAAGGCGATGCCGTCACTTGATATGTTTCAAACAACAGTGGAACGCTGCCTATTTCTGAATTTTACACTCATCTAACAGGCAAAAGTAAAAAAGTATAGAGTAACAAGTGCTGGCCCGAAGGCTTGCTTTTAGAGCATACTGGCACAGACGTTCTGAAAAGCAAGTTGGCTATGCTAAGTGAAATTACATATGTTAAGTCACATGCAAAGTGATCCCACACATATTTCCACAGAGAGCATTGAGAAAATGCCCTCGTGGGTTGGTTGTGGAAGTGGAAGATGGTGGCCACCTGTGCCTCCATTCGAAGGGGCAATGGCTGGAAGGGGCAGCACCACGTTCCGTGGGAAGTTATAATTGCAACGATAGAAGCCAGAAATTACGTATGTTTTCAGATCATAAAGTGTAGTGTGAGAGAGGTGAAGAAATGAGGAAGGAAGGATAAAAAAGTATTAGAACTGGTAATTATAAGAGAGAAGTAGGTGGGTGAGGGTGGAGAGTAAATAGACCAAGAGACAAATCTTACGTGTATAGGTTATGATACTGTATTGTGGCCTGAGGAGCAGGTTGAATTTCATTGTGCACAGTTGAGGTTAAAAGTTTTTTTATAAATGTAGGCTCTCTGCTTTGTGTGTTTTTTGGAAATGTTCTACGTAGAGAAACTAAAGTGTCCAAAAAGAATACCCACCAAGAAAGGAAAATAACAATTCCATGGATAATGTAAAAGTAACTTAAAAAGAAAGGATGAATTTAGGTATATGACCAACCTTGAGAAATATTCTAGCTCCCCCACAGTTCAATTGTTGACGGAAAATTGTTGTGCAGCCAAGCAAGAAATTACAGTAGGCAAGGAATTGTTTTCTGAGTGCTGTTTTAGACTAACCTTTTAAAAATATTTAAGCTTTCTTTGACTTATTGTTGATCCAAATTAATTTTAATATCACAGCTAACAAAGGCCAAGACTTATGGTTAAACAATAGAAAGATGAGCAGGAAAGAAATTTAAGTCACAACAAGCTCTTAACAAGTACGTCTTTCCCTTACTGGATAATTAAATTACTTTTTATAAGATTTAACTTGCTTAATACCCATGTGAAGGACTATGTATGAATATCAGGGAAGTTGAATGGCAGATGAAGATGTGGGGACAGGTGCAGGTGAAACACATCATTCCCTCAGTCTCATTATTATGTTATTATTATACTGGGAAGAAAGGGGTTATTAGAATATAGTATATGTGTAGACTTCATTCTGAGCAATTTGAGAACTTCCTTTTATGCTCCTGTGGTAATCTATTGGCATACGGATTTAGACTTCAGAAGCAGGGTAAAATGAGCATTACAGGTGGCTTACCAAGAGCTAGTCCACCCCTGCCTCCTGTGTGCCGCCATGTGGCTAAGGGGACAGTGGAAGCAGATGCCACCTGGTCGCAGGGCTGGAAGGATCGGCCGTGGATGACTCTGACATTGCAACAGCAGCTATCAGGTGATGGCAATTTTGACTAGCAGAATGAACAGTTAAGTTGTCTGAAACTAGCTCCAGAGCCAAGTCCTAATTAGTTTAGGCCGTCTTTGTATTCTCTTCTCCATCATCAGTAAATGTAAACCTAATGCGAGCCACTGAGATACCAGAAGGGTTTGTCTGGAAACATTTAGGAATAAAAATATTTTGCTCTTTGGTAAAAGTCAGAGAAGACTTTTTTCTCCCCCAACACAAAGTATGTGCCTAGGTATGATCGAGGAAACATTGATATTATACCTACTGGCAATTATTTTACAACTGAGGCAGGAGACAGCATAGAGAGAACTCTGAGGCTGCACTGCTGTCAGTGGCCAGTGTCTAGCATCCTGGTTGCCAGGCAATGCCTTTTACGACTTAGGTAGATTAAATAGTAAACCAAGGCAGGGAGGAAGAAGGAGACATGTCTCAGAGGTTAACTCAGTAGTCCTGAGCCTGGTCTGATAATATTGCCAGGTGTTCCAACATCACAAGAAACACTATGTTATCAAGAAAGGAGGGAAGTCCTAGAAATTCTATGTAGTGTTTTCACTATCTGGGAAAGAAAGCCTTAAAACGGTGTTTTCATCCCAGGGCCTGGAATTTGCGAGAGGGTCCACGGTGCCCAAAGAAGCCCATAAAACAACTTTGGCTAATTACCTCTGGTCACTATCTGTTTTATGAGGGAGTCCCTAATGCTTATAGAAAAAGCCAATGAATAACTTTGGAAAGTGTCCCAATTTTAATTAACTGCCCCCTGTCATGTATTTGTTTTACAACAAGATTAACAAATGGAGTCAGGAGCAAGATAAAGGTGATTCAGGCTAATGGACCCCACATATACCTAAGTTTAGGTAGTTACTTTGCCCCAGGAAAGATGGCACCATATTTACCCGTTAATCAATATGTAATTTTTTTTCTCCTGTCTCACCAACTAGGTAAGTCCTCAGAACAAAGGACTCGCTCTCTCTCTCTCGGGCAAGAGGGCTCTCTTGGCGCTTTTGGCGCTTGGGCCACTGGGCCTCAGGCCACCAGGGGGCTTGCCACCCTGGTCTTCAGCCGAGCTTACTTTTCCAGCCATGCTTTGTCCTGAAACTTTGCCTTTCATGCCCCGACTCTACCTAGTCCCATTCTCTTCCATGGGAATGGGTCACTAATACACTGATGACATGCTAATCGATTTGCTGATCTGTAATTCTTTACATGCGTCAGCAAGAAGAACCAGGTCTCTCCCATCAACACAACTGCAAGAGAAACACCGTGGAAAAAACTGCAGAGTGCACTTACCCAGACGTGGAGCCAGTGACTCGAAACCTAATGTATCAGTGTTTCCAATTATGTGGAAGAAAATAAAAGCTTTACTAGTGCTAAGCATATTTAAGTTGAATTTTTGTTACTTTAAATCAGAAGCAATCTATTTTATATAAATACAGTTTAATATTAGAATGTTAGAGAGAATGAGAAAGGAGGTGGAGGGAAGGAAGACGACTTGCGATGTGACAGATTTGGTATTCAATGAGCAAGCGCCACTGGTATGAATGTGCCAGGCGAATGACAATCAATATTCCCAAATTTTATCATAATTCTTCTATGTAGATAGCACTGTGTGGCAGTGTTAGCATGAGGAAATGAGTGCACTCAGCACAAGATCTAGGGACAGAGATAGTTTTTAAAAGAAACAATGAATAGAAAGAAAAAGTAGAATATGCAAGAGACAGACTTATTCTGAGATGAGGGAGGAGAACAAAGCTGAACTAGTAAACTAAGACATTTTGGAAGGAAGGGATAGTCTGTAATTCTGTAAAAGTCAATCAGATAAAAAAGTATAAATTGTTTTTTAAATCATTTTGAAACCAGAAAAGTCACCGGCGTTTGGGCTGCCTGTCACTACCAAACCCAATAAGCAGAGACAGAGATTGAATCTTTATGGCGCTTTATTCAGATGGTCGGCGATCTGTGAAGATGGCAGGTTCATACCCTAACAGGCCATCTAATATTTTCTTTCCAGGCCAGACTTTTATTCCAGAGAACAAAGTGCAGTGAGGGGTTTGAAATTCAGGGAAAATTAGATTGAAAAACTGTAGTTTCTCGCCCTGGGCAGTTAGCTATTCCCAGGGGCGGGTGGTCCTCTGTCTCTCCCTGGAACACAAAGGCCCAGATGCCTCCACTGGTCCCCAGGCGGTAATCTTCAACAGTGCCCCGGGAGGTCGGCTGTTTCTCCCTGGAGCCAGGATGGGCCTTATCTGTAATTTCTGAAACAAAAACTTTAACATATGCATTACTTTTTAGGCTTATAACTATTTACCTTAAACTAAAATTTTTCAACTCTTGAGCCCCCTATCAAATTCTTAGTATATCACTGGTAATTTTTTCAGGGCAGTTTCAGAATTAGAAAATATAAGGGAAAAAGTGTGTAGTGGAAATGAATGGTAGTGTATAGCAATATTTTAAAGAGAGAGATAACTCATAAAAGGAGATATCAGTCATTAGGATCACTTAAAATACACTAAATCTAGGTCAAGTAGTTCAGAAGGGATTGAATATTCACGAAAGGTGCAAGCAGGTGAAGCAATTAAACATAGGTTTGGATACTTGACTGCAGCAGATGGAGTTGGCACTAGCTAGTTCATTAGACGGACATTTATCAAAGAATATTGGTTAACCCAAACATTCATTAGGAGTGATGGAGAAGCTAGTTATGTCTGAGCTTGGATCAACAGTTATGGGAAACACCCTGGCTAACAGACAAGATAAGGAAGCGGCTGCTTCTATCCATCTTCACCCCATAGCAAACCTGTCACGATGGAAAAGCTGCTCCTGTGAAACTCAGAGCCCCACTATCAGCTCCTGAGCTACTGCGCTCACTCTCCCCTTACCTGCACGTGGCAAATGTCTGCCATGTAACAGGCCAGCACCCTAGCTGTGCAGTGGAGGGAGAGTGTGTGTGCGCACGCACACAAGTGTGTTTCTTTCCACATGGGAAAGTAGATTGAACATGGTGGGCATTTTCAAAATGTGGGGAGAGGTTCAGAAAACTGTAGGCAGACATAAGTCATAGATACTACAAAAAATCCTAGAGAGTGTGGGAAGATGTCATCTAATACACAGCAGGATTTAAAGCGAAGGTGTTATAGTGAAATTGATGACTAATTTAGATAATTCTTTATACCATATTTTTAATACCAAACTTTTGTTGTTTCTGATACATTAATGATATATTTGACATACATCACATGCCTCAAGTCCTTTTTTAAAAGGTATAGAGGGTTGACATTGGTTAGTAACATTATAAAAGTTTCAAGTGTATTATTCTTTTATTTAAAGATTTTATTTATTTTTAGAGAAGGGAAAGAAAGGAGAGAGGGAGAGAAACATCAATGTGTGGTTGCCTCTCACACGCCCCCTACTGGGGACCTGGCCCACAACTCAGGCATGTGCCCTGACTGGGAATAGAACCAGTGACCCCTTGGTTTGCAGGATAGCACTCAATCCACTGAGCCATACCAGCCTGGGCTCCAGTGTACTATTCTATGCTACATCATTTGTGTACGGCATTGTGTGCTCACCACCCATAGTCTAGTCCCCCTTCATCACCATATATATTATCCCTTTCACCTTTTATCCTGCCTTCACCCCTCTCCCCCTTGATAACCTTCATACTGTTTGTGTGCCTATGAGTTTGTTTTATTTGTTATTTGTTGCTTTCTGTTTTATATCTCACATAGAGAAATAATATCTTTTCCATCTGACTTATTTTTTAAATTTTATTGTACTTTCACCATTACCGTTTAATCTCTTTACCACACACCGAAATAACCACACTGTTGTTCATGTCCATTAGTACTACTCGATCATAAAAAATGAAGAAAATTTTACCCTTTGTGACAGTATGTGTGGACCTGATTTATTTTGTTTAATATCACATTCTCAAGATCCAAGCATGCTTTTGCAAATGGCAGTATATCATTCTTTCTTACGGCTAAATAGTATTCCATTGAACACTTGTACTGTTACACAACAAGTGTTCCCAGGGGGGGAAAGATATACTATTACCGAATGGATTCCCCTTCTACCAGGATCCCCCTTCTACCAGGATCCCCCTGTATTAAGTTCGCCTTGCCCACCACCAAGCAATTATAGCTCTCAATGTCAGAGATTGGTGAAAAGGAAAGGAATTATTTATTAAAAAGTTATACAGACTTAAGAGTAATGACTTAATGTCTTTAATATCCCAAAGTTCTTTAAAACATCCGCAAACACACACAGTCCTTCCTTACCCCTTTTGTCCAGTCCGGGGTACCATATCTCAGGAAAAGAATAGAAGTCCGTAGCTCAGGTAACCCCAGTCCTTCCCAGTAATCCGTGCTCAGCTGGCAGGCTTCCCATGGTTCCCAGCACCATCAGCTGTGTCACCGCCATAATCTCCAGTTCTTAATCCAAACCCACATGGCACCTTCTCCTGGCCCACCAGCAAGAGTCCTTTCACCCCTTCCCTTCCCGCAGCATCTCTCCTGCATTCTTCCGAACTGCTGAGAGAGAGATCTGCATTGCTGCTACATCTTGCTTTCTGGCTTCCCAAGTTGTGTGGCAAAGAGAGCACCCAAAGCCACGTGGTCCCCTCACATGGCTGTGGTGCTTGGGTTTAAATCCCAGCGCCAATCTTCCCCTGTAGCCCTATTTCCAACTCCTCCCACAATCGGCTGCTCCTGCCAGGATTCCTGTATTTTTCCAGCTTTTCTAGGCTGCCATAAATCTGGGCAGGCATGGCCCCATGGTGTGGAGCCAATCATCTCCAGGCTGTCACTCAGGTGATGTAACCAGGGGGAGTTGCTTCCCAGTTACATCATGGGTGGAAGTCACTCCCATCTCCCTGGCTCAGAGCATGGCCACAGCTATTTAACACATCCATGAAACCAGTTAAAGGTTATAGATATGTTAAATGACCATGCCTGAGGTTAGTTGCAAAACTGTTGCTATGCAAAACAGCTCTCAATGGCCCTGCTCCCTGTGTCCCATCCCCCAGCTCAGACTAGTGGGGATGAGGATATCCTATTTTTTTAATATTTCCTGGACACCCTGAGCTCTGGACCCTATTACAAATCCCTATTCGGGGGGGTCCCTAGCTGTACCCTATTACAGTACCACTTCTTCTTTATCAAATCATCCATCTGTAACTGTGTAGCATAGGATTGGGCCACTTGTCACCTTAATACCTGACCCAAAGACTTGTGTTGAGGGAAAGAGGACTTGATTAACACAGTTCCAGTTTTGCGGGTGCTGGGAGCACTCCTGTTCTGAGCCTTTCTCTCCCATGAGACCCAGATCATTTCTTGCTCCCCAAAAGATTACAAGCCAAAACCACCCTTACAAGTTCCCCATTTCCTTATCTGTTCTTTCTGGAGCTTAAGCCTGCCATGCAAACAGATCTCTGTCCACTCTGGAATGTGCACCTGTGGGTTTCAGAGTCACCATCCTCCCTCAGCAGCTGTCTCTTTTGGATCCTGGGGCGCGCTGCTCTCAGTCTCCATGTAATGGTTCAGGAAACCATGTGCCGTGTTACACTGGATCACGGTGTCCAGAGGCTGGAGCCTCCAGGAGTGGGATTCCAACCCTGTGGGGCCTAAGTCCCTGGTGGGCCTGGCATCTGCCAGTCCCAGGAATGCTTCTGTCCATATAGGGAACAAGAGCCAGTACTCAGAGCATCCAAGTGCAGAGGCAACCTGAACTCCCAAGCCAAAGCTCCATGAGCCAATAGACAAGAGGGGGCCAAGAGCCTGTACCCAGTGCCAAAAGCCAGAGCCAACAGCATGGCCTCTCTGTGTCTTTGCTTTAAAAAGGACCTTCCCAAAATCCCATACTTGCAGGAAGCCAGTGGGAGTGTCCAGCTTTTTAACCAATGGCCATGTTTGCCTTTGCCCCTTTTTTCCAGGCATGGGCAGAAGTCTCCAGTCACCCTGGGTGGGACATTCAGCCCCCACAGCTCAAGCAAGTGCCAAGTGCTGTGCAGCCTGTGTCACAAGCTAGTAGCCCTATTGCTGTGGGCTATTAAGCCCCAGCTCTGGTTTCAACCCCAGGAGCTCTCTGCCCCTCCTCCTGACAAAAGCACTGTGTTTATATTAGCCTCTTGCCTCCAGCAATTCCCTTTCCTTGGCAGACCCTCCCTTTGAAGAAGGCAGGCTGCTTTAATCTGCCTCCTCAGCACACCCTTCGCACCCCTCTGCCATTCCTGGCCAGAGGAGAAGGGGTCTCTGTGCTGGATTCTGGCATCCCCTGCCTCAGTTGGGGTCCCTTGCTTCCCAACAATATCTTCTCTGACCTACACATCGAAGGGCACTTAGATTGTTTCCATTTCTTGGCTACTATGAATAGTGCTGCAATGAATATAGGGATACATATGTCTTTCTGAGTAAATGTTTTCAAAATGTGTAGGTAGATACCCAGAAGGGAAATTGCTGGGTCATATGGTAGCTTTATTTGTATTTTTTAAGGAACCTCCATACTGTTTTTCATAGTGGCCGTCCCAGTTCACATTCCCACCAGCTGTGTGAGAGGGTTCCTTTTTCTCTGCGACATCACCGACACTTGTTATTTCTTGTCTGATTAATCATAGGCATTATAACAGGTGTGAGGTGGTATCTTATTGTGGCTTTGCTTTGCATTTCCCATATAGCTAGCGATGCTGAGCATCTTTTTGTATATCTGTTGGACGTTTGTATGTCTTTTGAGAAAATTATGTGTTCAGGTCCTCTGCCTATTTTTTAATAGGATTTATTTTGTTCTTAACTTTGGATATAAGTCTCTTATCAGAGCTATTGCTTGAAAAAACATTGTCCCATTAGGTTGGTTGCCTATTTTGTTGTTGTTGTTATTATTATTGTTATTATTCGGCTGTGCAGAAAGTTTTTAGTTTGGTTTAGTCTCATTCATGTATTTTTGCCTTTGGGGTCAAGTTCATGAAAGTATCTCTGAGACCGAGGTCCACAAGTTTAGTATTTATGTTTTCTTCTATTTATTGTTTCAGGTCTTAATATTTAAATCTTTCACCCATTTTTAGTTAATTTTTGTGTATGGTATAAAAGAGCAGTCTAGTTCATTCTTTAAATTCTTTTAGAGTTTAAGTTGATTTTTGAAATTTTGTACTGACCAAACTTTTTGGCTTTGCAAGCACTTCACAATCAAGAACTTAAAAGGAAATGTGGGCGGAAGGTTGCCTCTGCAGCCTTTCTGATGATGTATAACAACAACGTGGTTTGGCACAAGCAACAGGCTCTGAAGCTGCATCCTGATTAGACTAAGTCAATATTTGTGTTCGCACTTCCTGTTATCAGTTGCTTTAACCAAGAGATAGAAGCAGTTCTTTCTGGATTTAGTTCAGATATGCACAAATTTCAATGAGCATAATCTGCTAAAATAACACAAGTCACCCAATGGCATGGCTCAAATTTCACTTATCCCAGGATAGTAATTAGAGTCACATAAGTTACAGATTTTGTTGCTAGTCCTTCAGTGCACAGATCACTGTGCAGATCACGGGCGACATCACGGTCGGTGACCGACTGTGTCCTCCTTTCAGTGCTAGTGAGGAGTCACTGCACACCCATTGCTCAGCTCACACCCAGGCAACACGGTGCACGTTTGTGTCAAAGCCTTGTCTCTCCGTGCCTAACTCTCATCACTTTTTGAAAAAAAGCTAATAAAAAGAGGGGGTTGGCTAACAAAAATGAAAATCAGTGAAAAACAGAAACAAAAATGTGTAACAATGGAGGTGAAATCCACATGGAATATAAACGGGGCTCTAACAAAATGACGGGGGCGTCACCACGTCACCAAAGTGGCGTTGGCACCACTGACATTTGGCAGATGCCAGATGGGCAGCTAGAAAGGTCTCACGAAGGTGAACTTACCAACACAAAGGCCCTGTTTGTGATAAAAAGATAAAAATATCCCAGAAAAATAACACCAAAATAATCTTTTTGTTAAAAGAACTCCCAAAAGCAAAATGCAAAGAATGAACGTTGGAAGCTAATGCAGTCTTAGAAAGGAATATGACAATTCACTGAGACATAGAAAAAAAAAATCTCATTTTTGTAAGTTGTGCTACAAGGAAAGCAGAATAAACACATTCAAACTACTCAACACAATTTTTATAAAGAAAATATTGTAGTTGCCAATATTTCTAATGTTTAAATTATCATGCACCAAAGAAATACTAGTTTTACTCCCTTTTATATTTATAATTAACAGTAAGAGAGTTCATAATATTTTTAAATTTTTTATCATTTACTTTTTTAAACTGTATTGTAATTTTCCCTATTTCCATTTGGTCCCCTTATATCTCCCTTCCCTGCCCCAACCCCTGACAGTCACCACACTGTTGTCTACGTCTATGAGTCCTTTCTCCTTTTTGCTAAGTCCATCCACCCCCTCACCTCCCCTCACTACTGGCTGTCATCCTGCTCTCCACCTATTAGTCTGTCCCCATTTCAGTTTGTTCATTAGATACCACATATGAGTGAAATCATATGGTATTTGTCTTTGTCTGCCTGGCTTATTTTGCTTGGCATAATATTCTCCAAGTCCATCCATACTTTCGCAAAGGGTAAAATTTTCATTTTGGGGGCTGAGTATTCTATCGTGTAAATGTCCCATAGTTGTTTTTCCACTTATCTACTGAAGGACACTTGGGCTGCTTGCATATGTTGGTGATTGTAAATAACACTGTAATGAACATAGGGGTGCTTATGTCCTTTTGAATTAGTGTTGTGGGTTCCTTCAGATATATCCCAGAAGTGGGATCACTGGCTTAAAAGACAGATCCACATTTTTTTTTTAATTACTTTATTGTTGTTCAATTACAGTTTGAATTTTCCCCTCACCACTCTCCCCCCACCCCAGCCAATCCCATCCCCCTCCCCCACTCCCACCCTCCCCCTTGGTTATGTCCATGTGTCCTCCA